>CAXKVY010010719.1:0-17582 GCA_964058915.1 Tetropium fuscum
CGAGAATATTTTACCCAAATCAATCTCGGCATTCGACATGAAAAAACTAACGAAAAAACTAACGGCATTCGAAAAAACTAACGAAAAAATATAAAATGTACGTTAAATATATGTAAATGTATGTAAATTTTATATTTACATACATTTGTAAATGTAAAAATGTAAAATGTAAATGATGTTACGGTTATTGCATATTGGTATATTTTAATTTTATTTATACTTGTATCAATTTATTTTGTTATGTGAAAAGTAAAAGTTATGTGAATTTCATTCTCATTCTCAGACTCATTCGATTAATTAATCAGTTTAGGAACTGATGACTGTTGAGGAATTGAATTTCGAGAACATTTTACCCCAATCAATCTCGGCATTCGACGTAGACAAAACTAACGAAAAAATATAAAATGTACGTTAAATGTATGTAAATGTATGTAAATATAAAATGTAAAAAGTAATGATGTTAAAATGTAAATGATGTTATTGCATATTGGTATATTTTAATTTTATTTATACTTGTATCAATTTATTTCGTTTGATAAAATATATGTGGATTTACTGCTCATTTAATGCTTATTCGATTTTCAAGTATGTAGAGCTGAGATCTAAAATTTTAATACAGACATCTACTGGAAGTTCATTAAATAATTATAATTACGTATCTCATGTGTCATTAATAGCCGAGTGCACCGTACGTGTTAATCCTGGATTATGTTTAAGACCGACTTATTTTGACATATTTAATATGCAAGTGTGTCAAAATAAGTCAGAAACATAATCCAGGATTAACACGTGCGGTGCACTAGGCTAAGTGTTAATCTTGGCTAATATTTAAGCCTGACTTATTTTGACACAATTGAATGCAAATGTCTCAAAATAAGTAAGTGTTACACATAATCCAGGATTAACACGTACGGTGCACTCAGCCATCAGTAGTGGGATCTAAAGGAAAATCATCCATCACACAACACAAAGAAAGCATAATATATATCAATGTAACAATTGATTATTCTCAAAAACAAATAATGTAATAGTCTTTGGAAATGTAATAGAAATGGTTACCTCGTGAAATAATTTTGTAAAAATCGTCATTGGTATATTTATGCCATAGAAAATTGTGCTTTTGACTTTACTACATTTAATAATGCTATTGTGTTTCTTTTCTTTAGAAATATTTTTCTATGATCACACTTATATCTAACTTAACCTCAGATCAAAACTATAAAGATAAGTAACGTCAATACCCATAGTACAGTATTGTCCACATAATAAACAGAAATTTGTAGGATGGGGACGCAATGTTCGTAAATAATATCTAGTAAATTTTCGGGTTTTGGGATGGAATCGACCAATAACATGTTATGGTATAGTAAACAATCATTCTATCTCATTTCGACAACGTTTTCTCACTTGCTAGAGAGTTTAACTTATCTATCTTTCATATGAGAACTTAACCTACCTATAGGAAAATTGACATTGATGACATTTATGAAGAAACATGAAATTTTGTAGAGAAATAGAAATATTTAACGTGATTTTCATTAAAAGTTATGTATCTACGAGCTCATTCATAACCTCACCTGCATAGTGCACTTATGCAGGTAAGAAAATTATAGTTCACGAAATTGTAAAAAGCTTTTATGTATATTATAGGTTAGTCATGATTTATCTATTTTATTTAAGGTACCTTAATTTGTTTATTGAAGACACAATGTATTCTAAGACTTTCTGCTTTTATAGGACTATCGGGAAATAATTACAGGACCGCCTTTCTCTGCTGGATCCTCTGGAACTAGGTAATGCTGTATTCCACCTGATTAACAATTACGATTTTAAAAGAAGTCAAATTCAACTCTAATTCACCTTTCAAAATTCCCATCTTGTAACCAAGTCAATTTTCTTTAAAAACAGTTCTCCTTTTCATCTATTTTCAGTCTCTCTATATTTGTTTTTTTCATAAGATCTATGCCATGCGATATTTCTCAATTAAATTCTTGAGTTTATTCGCGTAGCACCTCACTAAATTCACTACACTTTTTTATATGTAAAGTTTACAATATTTTTTCTGATTAATTAAATGATATAATAGTCTTTTATATATAATTTAATAAATGTCTTAAAGGTATAGTGTATTGTCATACTAAGTCACCTTTGGCACATGACATTTGTTGATATTTTGAAAGTTTTACATAATTTGGATACAATTATAATATTCCCATGGTAAATTATTTCTATTAATTTCACACGTCTCATTTTATATCTAGTACTGATGAACTAATTCAAGGTTGATATTTAAGCTACATTTTGATATATATGACTTCGGGTTTGTAATAAGTTTTCATAATGTACTATTTGATAACACTCGGAGTAGTTTCCACAAACACCAAAACACTTTCACTTCGCTCGACGCGCGTTTCGCCAACCAAGTTGGCATCATCCGGAGACGTCTCCGGATGATAGTTACATCAAAGGTTCCAGCCCTATCCAGTACTGTTTGATAATAAATTGTCCAATATTTGAGCGAGAAATCTATGCTAAATATTTTTTTTATTTATAGTACTATTTCGTTACTTATGGACATAATTAATTATAATTTTAACAATTTATAAGTTCTTACATATGGTACATCGAAAATTTTATAATTTAGAACATTTACTCTCTAAACATATGATTTTCAAAAATAGTGAATCGTGCAAAGTTTATTTTCATCTTAATATATAGGATATTCTTCGTAGATTCAGGTACTTTATGTAAAAAACTAAGGAGCCAGAACTTGTAAATCTCAAATAGGTTACGAATTAGGATTAGATTAGGATATGGTTAAGATAATGTTATTTAGGTTACTTAGGTGAGATTAGGATTATTCGTTGAGAGAGTGAGATAGAGAGAGAGAGAGAGAGATAAAGAAGAGAGATAGATAGAGAGAGAGACGGGTGAGAGAGAGAGGTATTGTACATATTGGCTTTATGGTAACTGAACTGAAGTGACATATGTTCGTGATTCTAAATGGTGTAGATTTCTCGCGAATATAGCATCAATCGTTGTTCCTAATTTAGTCGTGGCAATGTTGCGGTCGTTATTCATATCTAAACCGAACTTCAAATGAAGAAAGTGAAGTAGTGGCAAGGACGCATCCTCCGCAAAAAGATCATCATCCATTTGGATCAGATTCGAAAGCCCAATCCAGATATATCCAGCAGGATATGTATAAGTAATATTGTATTCTGGTTAATTCCGATTCGGTTACGATCGTTTATAAATTATATCAAAATTGCTTTCCGCTTTAGAACACTTGTGGAGCATCGCTGCCCAACTTAAAGCTGCTTTCGATATCTCTGTTTCTCTCTCTCCCTCATATCTGTCATATGCTTTATCTCACTTTATCTCACGCAAGACGAAAATGTTATAAAATGTGTCGTGACGCGACCTTGAAAAATCACTCTCATGCGGCTAAAGAAGTATTCACTTCAAAAATGAATGGTATTAAGAGCATACTCAGAAAATCCGAGAATATTGAATCTAATGAGACCATAAATGGCAAAATTCTCAGAAACCTTGTAGCTGCCATGTCCCACAGAATCTGTTAATTAGGAACAGTTCGTGTTTAATATTTATGCGTTTTTATAATTTCGTGTCATTAAGTGCTGTTAGGGTAAGCTAATTCTAAGAGTCTCATTAACAAAGAAATGGGTTTAATTGCATTATTTGTATTTAATTCAGGCAGAAATATAAAAATTTTTAAATCGTAAAAAATCTTTTTAATTATCATTTAATCTGTAACCACAGCTTTGTGTTCCCTGAAGTCGGTTTTAGATAGACCTTTATAAATTAGTAGGGTGTACTGTTATAAATCTAGTAAATGAGCTTTACGAGGTGGTTTTTAATGAGATTACTTGTTCTCGTTATTTTTAAGGAAATTCTACCTTCTGTGTTCTAATCTCCGATCAATTTATTGGGTTGTTTTGTTTTCATTAACTCGAGTAAAACCCACGTGGTTATAATTAGAACTAGTGTTGAAAATCTAAAGGTAAATAAATGTGCATACTATGCTAATTTGGTTAATTTGACTTGTACATAACTTTTTTCAAACGGAGATTTACAGCGTCGATTTGAATAACTTACCATAACCTTTCAACAGTCCTCGTTCTTTCATGGCTGGAGTTTTAGGTTTGACTTATATAAAATTTTAGCCAAGTGTTGAAATTTACATTATAGTATGTAAAATCGCCACTAAAATCGCCTATTGTCGCCACTGTCTCTATATAGCCACTGTAGATTTACAGGTAGCTACTTTCTTATTTTTTAAGTTTCATTATCCTGCATGTCAATAAGTATTGGGTACTTGTCATAATTATAATTATGACGTAACTGCGAAATCTGAATATATTGATTAAATAATTAATTAACATAATTAATCGTAGGAGTAATATGTAGCGATTCTAAAATTTCATTTACTAATTTTCCTATTTATATAGGAAATTATGATGCTGGGGTTTCAGGAAAAAATTCCGTTAATTTCTTAGAGGCATTGCCCATAACGAGACAGGGAACATTCTTTACTGCGAAGTTGAACGTTAAGCTTCCGCTGTCGTCAAGTGCAAATTTCAACTATGTTCGCCAGGCTGCACTTGAAAGTAGAAAAGATCGGCTTAGCATCAATTGTACAGTTAATGCCGGTGGAAAACTGGCTGCCATGTCACATGCGAGGATTTCCCGCTTTTCCCTTACTTAAAGTATTTGTTCTCTCTCGATTGCCAGACCGGCTCTTGTGGAGAAACAAGTGCTCAAGATGCGGCATTACTTGTGGATTTGAATCCACTTTAGGGATTAAACTGGAACCGCTTTAAGTATGCTTTGAAGGGCAGGCCAGAAAGGCCCTCGAATATTTTTATATGCAAATTTTACCAAGGCTGTTATGCAATAATACAAAAAACGTGCAAAAAATAAGTAAGGTAAAAGTCGTTCGGTAGGTATTGCATACCTTTATATTATGATGTATTTATACCTTTACATTATGTATTGTTCAAACAACGTAAAGTCCACTTGTTGAAGGTAAAAAGATGCCATTACCTTCGAATTCTTTGAACCTCCACCGATTTTCATGAAAATTAAGCTCATCTTACCCTTCGTTAACTTCAAAAGTGATATATGCCCGACTTTTGTTTTTGAGTGGTGAAAACTTTCCCCTTTGTGAAAAAAATGGAAAAAATGCAGTAAGTAATTTATGGATTAAGTAATTTATGGATTTACATCTTAGTTAACTATGTAGAATAAAGCTTTCATATCATTGAATATGATTTCCGATGCATTCCAAGTTTTCAACCCTTAAAAACTACCCCCATGCCTAAATTAACTAAACACACTTCAGAAAATTTGACTGTCATGTATTTTTTATGGGAGATTCAAAAGAGTGATTTTCAGAGCGGAACTTCTCGGGTTTTGGGCATTTTTTGGTATTTAAACTTATTATGCGTCAAACTTCATATTATTTCTCTAAAACTCAAGCTCAAATTGTTTTTTAGGCCTATGAGTTAAATATACAAATGATTTTATATTAAAATATCAGTTTTCTATGGACTTACGTCGCGTAATAGTTTTAAAATTTCCTCCGGAAGAGCGCCAGGCCAGCTGGCCAGCAGAGCTGTAAAAAGTTAGGTTAAGGGTGTATTACTATTTTAGACAATGTTTAACAATTTTTTATATTAAAGGTGTAATATGTACATTTTTATAAAAGAATAGTGAAAAAAGGGCCCAAATATGAAATTCTCCATATAAATAATAGTTTGGTAAGTACCTACCTACATACCGGATTATTATTTAAGATGGACATTTTTGTTATGCAAAGTTTTTCATTAACTAACTAAACAGATACCGCGCAGCAACTTGATGTTACTAATGAAAGAGGCTCGGAAAAACAATGGTAATTTGCTTTACACCTTTCGATGTGAAAAGATTTTCTGCACTTATTCCTTAGATATACGTGCTCTACTCAGGTCGGGGCAACCAAGAACAAGATACATCAGTTGATCCTGATACTGAATAATGTGCTTTTATTAATTTAAGTAGTCATCAATCTAAAAAAAATTAGCTTAGGCTACATATTCTGGCTACGTATAAAACATCTTAAATCGTCTAGAAAAACAAAAAATCAGTTATGCGTCCGAGTTTGATTAGGTAGGTACTCTATTTTCACCCATTTTCTATCCAAAACTCAATATAAATTATTTACAATCAGAAAAAAATAGATAAGTTTGTGATGGAAACTGCAAAACGTGAAATAGGTAAATTAAAATAAAATTAGATTAGAAGTTACCTAGATCAGGAATGTAAATACAAATTCAGCGATGTGTCAACGAATATTGGCGGGTTTTAAATTAACACAATGAAATTATAATTTATTATGTAAGTAACTGTTATTAAATAAGTTTATTCAAAACCTTATCGTACCTCTCAAGTTTTAATTTTTTTCTATCTAAATTTAACAATCCTGTATAATAACTGTCATAATTAACTGTCATAATTTTTGAACAGTCTCTCAAGCAACTAAAATATCAAGAAATTTATTTCACTAACAGACACTATCACGCCTACAGACACTCTTAAATTTGAGTCGCCATAAGACAACAATACATTAATTTTTAAAATACGGAGCCCCGCCAATTTGAGATCCTAATTAATATGGTCAATTGTATGTCTTCAGCAAGTCTGTACAGAAAAAAACTATTGTACATTACCTACCAGCTTCTAAAATATGTTCGACACAGAAGTACTGTTATAAAATATCTCAACCTTATATCTCAAATCAGAACATTTTTCTAAAATATCGATGAATTATTTTTTAAAATTTATTGTAAAATGCTGCAACAAAAATGCGAGCTTTTTACCGTAACGTTAATTTTGAAGCTACAACGTCCATCAAAAAAGCATTTTATAGATAATTTCAAGGCTACAAGATCATATACAATATTACCAAATCCTTCATATTCAAAATGTAAAGGGTTGAAGAACTCTGGAGGGGTGGTCCGCGCACTATAATACAAACTTCTAACAGTTATATATCCGTTAGTTTTTATCCTAAATAAATAAAATCCATAATTTTCGATAAAAAAAAAACTGAATTTTTGAGCTATATATTTTTTACGCATCTTTTTTAGTTTTAGAGAAATTTTGAAATATGGTATTTTTTTAAGAAATTTGAAAAATACGTTTTTCATTTTCATTATATTTTTTTAGAAAAATGCGCATTCTTAACCAGATAACGGTCAATATCCATTATGGTGGGAACGGCTGGGGTTTTATCGCTCATTTTTTTCTCAAAAATTTAAGTGGCCACGGTTTTTGCATAGTAACTCGCCTACTTATATTGCAATCGCCTTCCGGCAGTATTAGTATTAAAGTCAGCACTACAAAAAATGTTCTATAGGTTTTTTCCGAAAAATGCATCGGTTTTCCGTTATTTAACGCTGTATAGTTAGTTGTTGCAAAAAAGTCTTCTTCAACGAGCCATAAATCCCTTTATTTTCGACTGAGAATATGCCTAAAAATCCTAGGATAAACTAGGAGATGTATGCAAACTAGATTCAAGGAGTCCATGGTTCATCTCAAATACGGAAGAACAGAAAAATATAGCGTTGCTCAACATGCTTTTGACAACAAGCATAGGATAGACATTAGCAATTCAAGATTTATTAAGAATGTCGCAAACAGTAGGCAACTGGATGCTTTTGAAAGTTTAGAAATTAACAAATGTAGCAATAGTATGAATAGTGACAAAGGGCCTATCACCAATATCCCGCTCTTTTGGTTAGACGGTCATGGTTTATTGGTTCATTGAACGATGACAATAATTTAGGTATAAATAGGGTACTCCCTTAATGTTAGTTTAGTTTTAATCATCACCCGATGATGCCAACTTGCTTGGCGAAACGCGCGTCGGGTATAGTGATCAGTGTTTTGGTGTTTGTGGAAAACCACGTCAGTGTAATAAAAGAACCAATCCATTTGTTTTCATTTTATTTCAAGCCTCATTTTTGGTTTTGAACGTGAAGTTTTCGAGTTATTTGCGGAAAAACATGAATTTTTAACAGGAAAATCCAAAGGCGAATAAATCGAAAAATATCAAATCCAAAAACTTTATGGAACATTTTTTAGTTAAAAATTGTTTAAAAATTGCCCCTGTATCCATTTCCGGGCTTATTTTGGGTAGCAATATTTCCACCCCTGAGAATCCACCCTCAGGGTAGATGCATACATCGGCGATATGTTACTTTTGTTAGAGCCATCCCCTAACTACTAACCAAATATGACGTCAATCGGTCAAGGTTCAAAGAATTCGGAGCGGAAAACCATCAATACAAAAAAAATCGATATGTTAACGGTATTGCAGCCTCCGCCCTCATTCGTAGCCACGACATGTGTCGACGGCTTTGGGTTGGTTAGAAAGTAAACAATACCGTTTACTATCTCCGATAATTTATGACCATCTTCGCCTTTTTATGTTGCTGCGAGTTTAGCTGGCCAGTTTAGTTAGACGTAATTGAAAATATATGGCATAGTGTTACATAATAGCTTATTTGTTAACATTTGTTAGTGTTAATGATTTTTATTTTTGATAAAAATTTGTTGTTTTTTCCGGAAAGCGACTATGACTACAATAGACGTCAATAGTCAGATACAGGAAGTTGACTAGAAACCGTTGCCACAGTTTGTTAAGTATCGTAATCGCTTTCATATCAATTATCATACAAAACGCGTTATGCATTTTCCAAATGTAAAGTAAAAAAGAACGCGAAGGAAAAATCTAAACCGCAAGCTCTGCAGCGGTCTACAGAAGTATGCAACCGCTAATCACCTCGTTATTATACTTAAACATAAATAAACTTGTTTTATGACGAGGTCCTGTTGACAATAGGAACATTATAAGTAAAATATACACCCGCTTTCATTAAACTTCTGCCTAAATAAATTCGTCCCGTGTTGGAAAGTAAAAACAAAAATCATGAATTTGTTGTTTTAAGAAGTTTAGGTGTTGACAGCTACAACGGCTCCCTGTGTGGGTTTTATAATGCAACATTATATCACTTGACGGCATAACACAATTTCTCCAGTGCATAGTTTTAAGAAGTAATAATATTAACTACTCAAACATCCTGTCATAATCCGCCTCTACAGCGGCATCGCCGTACCCTTCGCTTAAAATATATTCAGCGTGTTAATATTATCAATTACGTTCCTATTAAGCACAGCTTGTTTAAGCTAGTAGAAAAGACATGTTAATTTGTCATGTTACCATTTATCTGAAAGGAAATTAAATTTTTGTGCAGTTCCCATAAGTACATTAAACAACTGGCTTTAAAATTGCATAAAGAACACTATGTTAATTTGCTAATTTTTAAATAAGCAAATTTAACGAATTTAAAAATTTTAACAAATTTAAAAATTAGCAAATTAACATAAAGTGTTTACGACGAATAGAGCCTACGCAATAAATTTAAATTTACCAAACTCACAATGCAGTTGCGATTAAGGTAAAATATGTTTTCTAAGGTAGTACTTACCTTTAAAATATAGGAACAATTCAGGAAATTAACGACAGTTTAATTCACAATTTAATTTTGTCTTTATATTCATATAAACCGAAGCATTTTAGCAGTAAATATTTGCCAGGACAAATTAAAGAATAATGTCTATCAGGGAAAATAAAAAGGAATTTTGTGTATCTCCTGAATAAAATATTTTCGCTCAAAATTATAATATTATTTTATTGGATTCGCTCTAGCATTGTATTACTTTTTATGTCTAAAAAGTAACCAAGATAAAAGGAGGCGGGAATCACAGGTCATTTATAAACATACCTCATATTTGTATAACGCCATAAATGAAGACTCTTCACGCGTTTCGTTCATAAAAATAGCATTTTAAGGTAAGGTGTTCACTGTTCAGTGTTTAGATACAATGGCGTTATTGTACCTACTCACCGGTGGCTTTTTGTTAACATAGGGCAGGGCTCAACTGCTCAAATTTGATAACTGTTTATAGAAGATAAATAAAGGAAGATTTTGTCGAAACTGCTAGGGAAAATGTTTATTATGGCTTGGGTTTTATTCACACTTGATATTATTTCCACATGGTTCCGTAAACAAGTCTGAGTGGTATATATATATATATATATATATATATATATATATATATATATATATATATATATATATATATATATATATATATATATAAATATATATATATATATATATATATATATATATATATATATATATATATATATATATATATATATATATATATATATATATATATATATATATATATATATATATATATATATATATATATATATATATATATATATATATATATATATATATATATATATATATATATATATATATATATATATATATATATATATATATATATATATATATATATATATATATATATATATATATATATATATATATATATATATATATATATATATATAATGAAATGAAATGACAACCTTAATTGAACTTTAGTAAACAAAACTTAATATTAGACAAAATTGTTAATATAAAAGTAACTCTTTGTATAGTGAGCATATAAAATAAATATAAAAGATAGTAGGTAAATAAGTACATAGTATACATATAAGTACAAAAATATCATATAATTATGTTGATTTGTTGGGATGATTTCGAGTAAAACTAGGATATCTGAACGTGTATAATCAAAAATATAGAAATTAAAATGTAGCGAGGCACTGTAAAAGTGATATCATATTAAAGTAAAGAATACAAAGTTAAAGCTTAATTGCATAAATAACTAGCTATATGCATATTAGAATCAATAGTGAGTTAAAATAACATAAATAATAATTAGTAAAATCCATTGACAGTTAATGTGAAGTCTAAAGCTTGCTGCACAATAGCGGCAGATCAAAAAACAGAAAGAATATACAAGGGTGTTATAAATCTAAATTTGTAAAATAATATGTCATATACATTGATAGTGCACTAGGACAAGCAGTGACCTAATAATAGTGTTGTGTAAGACACCTTAAACCACGTAGAAACTGTGTGTAGCGGTAGCGACCTTAGTTAAAGAAACATTGTTTTCTAGTATCCTCGAAGCTATGAAAAATAGGAATTATTGATTAGCAACGAGGGAGAAACAGAAACGAGAACGTGTGTTAATTTTGTTGCAAATAATTTAATTAAAAAGAGTTAAAATGAGTTAAAATTGAATTTAAAAATATGTGGGGACGAGGTTAAGTAAAGCCTTGTAGGAAGATTTGTCCAAGCTGTCAGCATAATCTATTGAGATTCCAGCATCCATAGAAGACTATGAGGAGTGGAATAGGCTGTAAATGTCCTTAACTACTAAGAAAATAGCTAACATATTCAAAAGTTAACAAATTCGTAATAATCAAGCATAACAAAGATTAGACAAATATTAAGTAGGTACTTACCAGAAAACATTTCTTTCCATATTGAGCTCAAAAAATTAATATATATATATATATATATATATATATATATATATATATATATATATATATATATATATATATATATATATATATATATATATATATATATATATCACTTAAGTTGATTATATAAACCATAATAGCCATGACAAGCCATGAAATTGACAAGCTATGAAATTGATGAGCTATCACAACTGGATTGATTTTAAACGTATATAATTCAGAGTTTTCTTCTCATAAAATATAAAGAATTCTGCTCGTTACACAAAATAGTACTTTTCCCAACTGGTTACATAAATACCTATTGTGTTACGAGAGTTTTAATTATTTGTTTCCTAAGGTTATGTGTTGACTTTGTTCCTGTTTCGATTCCTTAACCGACTACTAACGTAAAATCTATAAGTATATAAAAGTAGTAAACATTGACAGAGTAGTAAAAATTAGTATTCAAAATTCTTAAATTGTAATATAACAACATAACAACACAAGTTCAAGTAAAACCAAAATAGTTTGGCGTTCAATAGTAAGAATAATAATCTAAAATACTCTCAATGTCTCACGTCTCAATGATATTAAATATAGGAGTAGAAAGTCGAGTAGAGACTATAAATTTTATTAAAGTAAAAACATAAAATTTTTGAGCTATTTTCAAAAGATATATATCATGTCATAAAATGATCTTTTGGAAACTATTATTTCACTGGACCATTTGTTGACTTTGCAATATATTTATTTGTGCATTTCTCTTATATATTTGTTTATATTGTCGATCTATATTTAGAGATTACAACGATGAGGACTATTTTGTTTTAGCCACGTGAATTTTGTGGTAGTTTTATTTTTAGCCCGTAGATGTTTAATATTTTTATAATTACAGATTTCTGTGAAATTTATGTTTGCTGATATATTTGCAATCTAATTTAGCAGGATCATGTTTCATCTTTTCCTTTAAATTACTGCTCTCTAATTTTATGGAAAATGGTTTTCATTTGTTTTACCCACTATAAGAATTTAGGGGAATGAAACTTAACCTACAACTTGCAGTAATAAAATGACATTTTGAGACAGTTTTTATAACTCTGAGATATTGCTACAACGCGGTAAAAACCAATCCCTATAATATTATTCACATTTTATCTTGGCGATATTTCTTTATTTAAAAATAATGTGATTTGGTAATCCAAGTTCCATAGTTCTTGGCTAGATCTAAGGAAGATCTGCACAATCTGGCAACACCGCACTCGACGATGTGGCACCATCGCATCTGTAGGTGCCAGATACAGCCCCCCAGTGGTGACGTCACAATCCTCTAGGAATTCAAATAAACGAGAGATGCACAATTTAGAATATAATAAGCATAAGGCCTAAGAACATGCTACTACATGAACATGAACATGAACTGCCTAAGAACGTGTGCTACTTTCTGTAGAATTTCTTGAGCTGCCCTGTATACAATCTAAAATGCGATGGAATAATTGAGAAGCTTCGAGAAGTTTATAGAAACTACTTGAATACAGAATACAATGGCCAACCGATCGTCACTGCAGTTAGTTTAGTTTGGAGATCTTCGAGACAAGATACAAGATAATGTAACAAGTAAATAAGTAGTTTGAGAGAGTGATTTGTCATTGTAAACTTGTTGAGTTAGGAAGGTAATATGCATTTGGACTCCAGACATTACCACTTATTTTACAAACCCAGTGGTGTAACACTATATTAGGGATATGTATTTAAGGAAATAATATTGTTGTTATAAAAATTTTTTAATGAAAAAATTTTATATAAAAATTTTAAGGAATTTTATTTAGAATTTATAAAATTACTCAGTCTGCAAACTTAAATGTATACTGTGTATTTCCAATCTCTGATATACAAAAAACTTATTCAACTACCTACCAGAAATGAAAAGGCAATTTGTTTTTGTTCTATTTGTGAATGTTAATTCAATATGGCAGACAACAAAACAATTCGAGAACTTAGTAACGGGGTGCAAAGTAAGCAAGTATTCAAAACCTGACTTTATAGATTTACAATGCGGCAGAAATATGATATTTGCAGCTGCTTTGTCAACTTTGCCTTGGTATGCGAAGAACAAAATGACAAACTGACAGAATTACGTAACATACTTCTCAAAGCACCTAACGCAATAACTCACAAACCTTATATGAATGATTGTCTGATAGCATCAAAATTTTGAAATATGCGCAAAGTGATGATTTCTTTGTTGATTGGGCTCTCCAGTTCCAACAAAATTGGACATCTGCAGGTTAGATAGAACTAGCTAAATGCACCTATCTTGACTATTTTCTTCCATAAAGAGAACAATTGCCAGCTCAACGGAACCGTGCAATTGAGATGCAGCGGCCTGTGCTGTAATGTCACACTAATCCTCATTATTATCTAAGTTACATCACCTGGTCCATGCATATTGCAGTGTACTTAGTGGGCTAATATGACTCCCAGGCGCTCCAAAAGAGCAATAGTCTATTGTGCTTAATGCACCGACTTCTGCAACATTATCCCAATGTACATAAAGGAACAGTTACGGTCTTGTTTAGTCCCTTATTTGTAAGAAGTATATGCTATTCAGAAAAGTGCATGGAAATAACATACGAATTTGTTGCCGTTGAACTGATGTAGAGGCTTCAATTGAATTGAGAACATAACACTGTGCAGCTTGCTATTATTGCACCCAGATACTTCTGCTTTTCTAGAAAATTATGGTGTTGCTTAGCGCGTTCTAATATAGTGTAAGAATGTATTTATCGTAAATGAAGTCTCCCACATGTTCTGCATATAAATGGAGATGAGAGAAACTGAAAGGGAAAAGTGTGAACTGGAAAATAACCATGCTTAAAATTGATTGTTTATACACTTTTGAATAAAAATAGAACTCTTATGATAAGTAAAATATTTTTTTTAAATATCTAAAATTAGTTTAAAGGGTTATAGCAATCATAACGAGCCAGGTTAATCTTGAGCAGAGGACCATGCAAACAGAAAACAAAGCAGAAAGTACCCAGATCCAAACTACGAATTCAAGCCAGCCCACAACCACTTGCAATAATTGTGTTTTTAATATTAATAATACAGTGATAATAAATTTTCTTGCGGTATTATTTTTCTTATTATTCTGTACCACTATAGTGTTTTCGTTTGATATACAAACTAGAGCAAAAAATTATGCCGCATTTTACAATGTTGTATTTTCTCTAGCAACTTTCCCTTTTATTTGCGCCCAAATAAGCTCAATTGAGTTCAGTTCGCAGTGATATGGTGGCCTACCTCCAATCCTCTTGCTTTGGCCATTTCATCCACTACACACTTCTTGAAAGCTGGAAAATGTTGCCTTGCCAGTGTCAACAATTCAGCTTTAAGTAGTGAATCATCGTATTCTGTTTGTATGAATCATCGTATGTTTCTTTCTTACAGACAGTCTTCAATTTTCCCTTTCCGCCATACAGTTGCCTACGAGAATGATAGGATTATTGTTTTTTATTTTATTTCCTATATAAGCATAATTGTGCGTACCAATGAGCACCGCATTCCATTAGTTTACACTATAGAGATTTGCCAAGAAAGATAGTTCAACATGAAATCATTGTAATAAAATTCTAAATATCAGATGGGTAGTTCATTCTAACGTCCTTTGACAACTTTAACGCATTTAATATGGTACAAATATATTTTTTACAGGTAACAAGACGCAATTTCACCAAAATTCATATCGTCGCCCCAGAACCAGACTATTCCATGTCCATTTTTTTAAATTTTACAGGGGACGATTTTCAAAGTTTGAAAGCTAAGATATCATAATAGTAAATGTATTGTGGTATAATTTTATTTGTGTTGGTAACTATATGCTATGTACTTTTAAACAAATGCAGTTTGCAATAAATAGTGACAACGAATTTTGAGAAAAAAAAAATATGCAAAAAAGTATATTTGGACATAGAATAATTTGGACTAATAATTGCGTTAGTAATTTCTTATGCAATGTATTCTATTCATATCTGTATTAAAGAAAATTAATAAAAACAATGCAAGTTTAGTGGTATAATGTTTATAATAATAAAAAACAACTTAAACTTATTAGAATTATTGAAAAATAGTTGAATATTTTATTTCAAATAACAAACTAAAATAAACATTTTGACATCAAACTCAGAACGTCTAAAAATCTTTAATGATACATTTCCAGAATTGTAAATCCACTGCTGAAAAATGATTCGCTAAGGATCTGATATGTGAAATTTTGTCTTGCGAAAGAGGTTGAGGGGGAGGCTGAACCATGGGATCTTGAATCTCCTGCAGAAACGCCTTGGAAACATTTTGCCTGTCACTACCTTTTAAGAATGCCACTCGGTGCAAATCCACTTCGCTAAACTTCAGTTTATATTTTAAGATGTTCAAGTTATTTTCATAAGAAAGCTGGACAACATCTTTATATGGGACTTTAGAGAGAGTCATACTCCTTGCTAAAATTTTAAAATCCAAAAAATTTTGTTTTTACATTTGAATTAGTGTATAAGGCTTCTTAGATCTTGCATTCTTAATAGCTTTAAAAATGGCGAGTGGACTATGCAATTCCAGTTTGTTCAAATGCCGGTCCAAAACACTATGCATGGCATCAACTTCTTGGACACAGCTGTGGCCAGGCACTTGAAATTTCTGCGTAATAGATTTCACTGTCGGGTGTTCTTTAAGAAAATGCAATAAAGTTGCAGACATGTGAGAATTTTTATTTTGTGGCACACATGAATCTGACCACAAAATTATTGTTAGGCCTTTCTTCCAAAAGTTTTTTAAGTAACAGATACAATGCACTCGCAATGTCTATACCTTTTCTTCCGCTAAGTAATTCATGCCATAATCCACAATATCCTTTCTTTTGTGCTACATCACATGCTGTTAAATTGTACACAGCAAATTTCTTTTTGTAATACGCTTCAGAAATTTGTGTCTGAGGGCAAGTTAACACGCTCTGCATATCGAAGCAAATGAGGGCTGAAGATTCATCTTCTTTACAGGTATTCACATCTTTTAACTTCTCCTCTCGGGCCGACAGCTTGGCTTCTATGTGCATCCTGTATTTTTCCTCTAGCTGATCACTAATTAAAGCATTTTCTTGCTTTTTTGAATCGTACTCAGAACATTTGTCACACAGATCTTTTTTTGGTTTATGGAAGCCAATATTATATTCTTCATTAAAAATATGGGAATACAACCATTTTTTTTCTGGAATCAAGTTGTTCTCTCTACAGTACTGTACATACAGATCATACATTTTACTTAAAGATAATGTTCTTTCCAAATATTTCCTTGAGGAACTACTTCTGCAATAATGAGCAGGAACGCAGGGAAACATGTCTATATGATCTCTTATTGTTTGTCTCTTCTTATCCTTAATTCATAAGCTAGTTTTTGAGCCCCTATGATCTTTACTCGGCGTTGTTGTAATACCTGCACGTTTATGAGTATAGAAATAGGATATTCTGATTTGGCTTATAGCCAAAACGCCTAAATAAAAAGCCTTACACACGCGTATTTTTTTATCGTTTTTTATAAAATAATATTTAAACGAATACGTTTTTGTTTTTTTGCGCTCTTCATGTCGATTTCTTTTCCTATCTACTAAACATCTTTCAGTTGTTTTGTCATAAAAAAAACTTTTTTCGCTGTCAGTATTGTTCCAAAATTCTTTGTGAATTAACGATACATCGTCTTCACTAAAATGGTCCAGGCATTTGAAACGACAATTTACACAGTTTCTTTTAGGATTTTTTTTGGGAACAATGCCACCCTTGCAGCTCTTATATTCCTGACCTGATTGACGCAGTCTTTTTCTTATACTTTTTTTCCATTTCCTAGAATCTCATTTCCGTTTTCTTGTATTTTTATCATCAGACACTCTAGTAGTGCTGAAAATTAATATACGTTTTAATATTATGTACCTAACATTAAAAGTATTAAAAATACCTGGCCGCCTGAATATCTAAATTTGCCGGACTATTGGAATGATTCAAATTTAATGGACTAATTGTATCACGTCCATCTACGGGGGCATTTATGCTTCTTTGATTTTGATCGACAT
>CAXKVY010010720.1:0-16051 GCA_964058915.1 Tetropium fuscum
AGACAAAATTTCACATATCAGATCCTTAGCGAATCATTTTTCAGCAGTGGATTTACAATTCTGGAAATGTATCATTAAAGATTTTTAGACGTTCTGAGTTTGATGTCAAAATGTTTATTTTAGTTTGTTATTTGAAATAAAATATTAAACTATTTTTCAATAATTCTAATAAGTTTAAGTTGTTTTTTATTATTATAAACATTATACCACTAAACTTGCATTGTTTTTATTAATTTTCTTTAATACAGATATGGATAGAATACATTGCAATAGAAATTACTAACGCAATTATTAGTCCAAATTATTCTATGTCCAAATATACTTTTTTGCATATTTTTTTTTCTCAAAATTCGTTGTCACTATTTATTGCAAACTGCATTTGTTTAAAAGTACATAGCATATAGTTACCAACACAAATAAAATTATACCACAATACATTTACTATTATGATATCTTAGCTTTCAAACTTTGAAAATCGTCTCCTGTAAAATTTTAAAAAATGGACATGGAATAGTCTGGTTCTGGGGCGACGATGTATGTATATGAGTCGGAGTGTAGTGGTTTTTTACTTCTACTACAGCATTTAGGCCTCATTAGGCCCTTTGTGCATTCCTCCTTTTTACTTGAGTACTTTTCTTTTTCAAACCATCCTATTTATTACGGGTGGCTTGGTGGCAAAGTCTCTACAATTTTTATGTGATAGTATGGATCTGGGACCACGCGTCCGCGGCAGATATTGAGTGTTCCCAGTTGGACTGCCACAGCCCATCGCGAAACCTGCCTAGCTCACCCATCCAAGTGCCACCAACGCCGGCCTTGCTTAACTACGAAGATCGAAATCTTACCGGTCAAGTCTCGCGGCTAGGTTCTGACTGCAGATAGTCCGCAGATTCAGATATTTAATGTAATAAGCAAAGTATGCAGTTACAAATTAGGATTACGTTGGTATTTGGGATAAATATCATGTTATTAATGTTAGTTGGAATAAGGTTAGGAGTTCGAAATAATATATTTAATGTAGGTATTCGATGAAAAATGTTACGATTTTAAGTTGCATTGATGAAGAAATAGTACATTACATACCGAGCGGGAAAGTACTCTATTTCAGCCGTGCGGCAAGGTAGTTTACCGAGGTGCGAAGCACCGAGGTAAACTACAGACGCGAGGCTAGAATGAGTTCCCGCGAGGTTTGTATACTATTTTACTCACAATCGGTTAGTAGTTTATGGATTTCTAATACTCACAATATACCAATAATAATTTCGTTTCAAATATCTGTATCCATTTTCATTATGTGATAAGATGAATTATTTTAAGTAACCTGTGAGATCGTTGCTAGGTAACAAAACAAGTTTGTTGAATCTGACATTTAGGCGATACACGACGCCATTAATTGTACATATAATCAAATTGTGTTTATTTTACAAAAATGTCTGATAGTGAATTTGAATGTACGCCACCAGAAGTGCGGGTAGCTGCAGAGAGAGCTACTGAAGGAATAATTCCTGAAAAAAGCAGGGAGATGTATGAAAACACCTATGAACTATACAGTAAATGGTGCGTGGCTAAAGGTGTGCAGCATACCTCTGAGACGGTACTTCTTGCTTATTTTTGTGAAATAAGCAAACAAAGTAAAGCCTCCACATTATGGTCAAGATATTCGATGTTGCGAGCAGTATTAAACTTTAGGCATAATGTTGATATTAGTAATTACGCAAAATTGAAGGCATTTTTGAAAAGGAAGAATGTGGGATATCAAGCTAAAAAGTCAAGTGTTTTTTCTGAAGCAGACATCGATACATTTTTAAACAATGCCCCGATAGAATATCTTCCTCAAAAGGTAATTTTAATTTATTTAGTGCATATTAAATATATGTTATATTAAATTTTTTTAGGTTGCTTTAATTATTGGCATTTCCGGAGCCTGTAGGTGCGATGAACTTTTAAAAATGAAAATAAGTGACCTGGATATTTTAGAAAATCGAATTATAATAGTGATTCCTGTCACAAAAACCTACTCTTCCCGTACATTTGTAATTACAAAATCGGAATGGATAAATATAATAAAGCAATACTGTGACCTTCGTAATAACATTGACTCTGATAGATTTTTTTTACAAATAAGATTTGGTAAAATTACACGACAGCCTTTTGGGCATAATGCTATAGGAAGTTTTCCCAAAAAAATAGCAACTTATTTAAAGCTGGAAAATGTTAACAGGTTTACAGGACATTGTTTTAGACGTACTTCAGCAACATTATTAGCAAATACAGGTGGAGACATCCTACAGTTGAAAAAGTTGGGGGGTTGGAAATCCAACACCGTAGCAGAGGGATATGTGGAGAATTCATTACATGGACAAATAAAAATTGCTAATATGTTGTCTCATGTAGAAAATCCAGAAACGTCGGCGTCTTCCTCTATTTCTGAAACTCATAATTTTGAGCAACACGGTCTTACTTTAACCGTTAATAGTAATCATAATTCCAATGTAACTATTAATATTTATAATTCCAAATAGTTTTCTTTTTGTTATTGTTGTTGTTGTTTCTGAATTAAATAAATGTTGCGTGGATTCTATTCTTTCTAAACCATCTTTTAATCAAAAATGACATTGACATTTCCAGGTAAGAAAAGTGACAGATGCTAGCCGGGAAAGTACTTTCCCGGCTAGCTGGGAAAGTAAAGTAAGTAATAAGTCGCTTCCCGATTACTTCAAAGGTTAGAAATCCATAAATTACTAACCGATTGTGAGTAAAATATTTTTTTTCAAGTTGTAGCCGCGATCTTAAATATTTGTAAAAATTGCAAAAATTGTTGTATCATAATGACAAACATTTTTGGCCAGGACAATAACGAACTAAGACACGTTCACAGTTTTTTTTTCGGAAATTGCTCAATGGGTCATTTAAGAAAAAAAGCCGCAGAGTGTTATTAAATTAGAGGGTGGAATTTGGAGTTAGGGGTGAAAATGCACCCTTTTTAGTTTTTTAATATATCTCGCAAACGAAACAAAATTTCGATATACTTTATATGAAACTTATTGTATATAATTGATTTCACCGTCAAAGCTTATTTAAAAGTTTTTATTGTCGAAAATGAAAGAAAGAGAAAGACAAACTAAAAGAAATAAAAACCAAAATTTGGAGTTTTTTTTTGCTTTTTTGCCTTTAACTTTTTTAGTCAGAGATAGGTGTGTACGTACACATTATTTTATAGAATAAAAAGTAGAAAAAATTTCCTTAAAAATGCTGGGTCGAAATTTTTTTTTGTTAAAAATTGACCAAATATTGTTTTAATTCTCATTTTGTTGAGAAAAATATTATTTCACTCAATATAAAAAGGTATTTTAAGTTTATTGGTTGATAATAAATAATAATTCAAACAAATTAATGTACCTATGTAACCATGGTGTCTTTAAAAGAAAATTATAATCAAACTAAATGGCTTAAGAACATATTTCCAAATCCAACAGTGACAAGGAAATCACTTAAACCCTGTGAACTGGGGTTGGAAAAATTCTAAATATGGATTAATAGCGATTGCGATGCAATCATTTCCTGCGCCAGAGATTTTGATAGAAAAGTGGCATATGGTTGCACTACAGGCTGTCATGGAAACTGTGGTTGCAGAAAATTACAAATTACTTGTTCCATATTTTACAAAGAATGTATGAGGATCAATTTGATAATGTGCAAGTAGCCGATATTACAGAGGACGATATTACTGAAGATATGGTTGATGATATCGATATATATTTTGAGAATTTTGAAAATTGAAGAAATATAATCACTATATATAATATAATCACTATAAGCACCATGGTTACATACATTTGTTTAAATAGTTTTGTATTATTAATCAATAAACTTAAAATGCCTTTTTTCAACAAAAAGATAATGAAAACAATATCTGTATAAGAGGGATAAAAATTGAAAAAAAGCTGTTTTCGAGTGGTAATATTTCGGTCAATCTTTAACCCAAAAAATTTGTGGCCCAGAATTTTAAAGAAAATAATGTCTACTTTTTTTCTATAAAGCAATACCTATACCTATATATGACCCAAAATAAAGTTATATGCAAAAAAGTATATATGAAAGCCAGATGTATTGAAAAACTTAAACGGTTGCATTTTCACCCTTATATCCCATTTCCACCTTTTAATTTAATAACACTCTGCGGATTTTTCTTCTTGAATGACCCATTGACTGACTTCTACAATAAAAACTCATGAATGTATTAGTTCCATTCTATATGATATAATCAATTGCCTATGACGAGAATTGGCGATTTTAGTTTTTCCCGATCAAATGCAATATACTTATTACTTTCTCTTCCACATAATACCACGTGAAGAGTAAAGTAATTATGAGACTAAATTCTTAATAAAATGTTAATTTAGTCATCGCAAATATTACAAATAAATGGTGTCCTGCTAAGATTTTTAAATCATCAGTGGTTAATAAAAAGTAATAGTTATTACTCAGCACCGACATGAATATCGCAAAAACCCTTGGTGCAACTGACAGACAACTAGATGAGGATGTTATTAATTTTATATGGGCCGCAATGGCGGCCGCTTCCCTTTCAGACTTATAGAACTGTCATTGGACAACAAACGTCTATAATTATGAGTTCCCGATCTGCTATAATGTTCTATATGAATTGAACATTTAATATAATATCTAATATGCGGGGGTCGATTTGTTATTTCATCATTTATACATGCCGATATTAAACAGACAAATAGACCACGTTTTAGACAGCATAATGGAAGGTAATGATGAAAGGGTAGCTTTATACCATCAATTTACCTCGTATCTGATCTACATATATAGTTGTAGAAATTACAGCGTAATTTAGATGCTATACTTGTGTAACGGCGCAGAGGCAATTTATTTACTTGATAGCTGGTTGTTATTATTTGACTGAATTATTCAGTGGCTCAATACGAGGAATTGGTTATTTTACTTATTCGAAGTCGTAATGGAAGGCAATTTGTCGTAATTCAGGAAAACCCAACAGCATTAGACTTTTGGTGGGTAGGTATATTAGAGATCGTATCCTATCATGCAAATATACCATAAATGACACACAATTGGGGAAAATATTAATTAAGGATTATTTATGAAAGAATATTTTTTGCAAAAAAAGCTCGAGGATTCCTATTAATATTAAAGTTAAAAGTTTATCATACATAATTATATTATCGGATTTAAAATGTAATTGACATGTAATTGAATACTCTAGTGCAGGTATGGGCAACCTTTGCTTAGCTGAGGGTGTAATTTCCGGACTTACGCAGGTCGCGGGCCGTAGACAAGAAATAACTTTCTTATTACGTAGGTTAATAATGGTGGTCGGATTTTACAAAAGGATAAAATAAAATGCTATAATCAAACATAATACTACATACAAGTCCACCTCATGAGAGTTGAATAATGCAAATAATGCAGAATAAGAATTCAGATGTTGCCACGTTTTCTGTTAATATACTAATTCCAAAGGTTTCTATCGTATTTTTGTACTATCGTTACTTATCTTTCGGTACTTATCGTTACAAAAAAGCCAAATTTCTATTATGCTCTGATCACGACAGAAGCTTGTTTCATATTTTCTCAACCTTCCTCCTCATACGTCATTGTTCAACTCTCGTGTGGCGGACATTAGTATTAGAATAGAAAATAGACACTATTACGAATTTTCAACATAATGCTTGGAAGTGACTGTAACAGAACTGAAAACCTAACAGAGTTTCTAAAAGAAAGAATGTTTTTAACAGACGGTGTTTCATTAGAAACATCAAAGATATTGTACCTGATATTGCAAATATATAGAGTATTCAAGATATGAAATATGTATAGAGATGTTGTTGCCCACTCGGTGTTATTTTTAGCGTATAAATAGTACTTAGGTACTTTTCGTAAAAATTAATATATATTAATATTATTATATACCTACCTATATAACATGTAATTTTATTTATGTTCCTGAAAGTGACATTTAAAATTCTCATCATCTCTCTTATTTTATTTCAAGGGCTATTCGTACAGACTTTATTTCTTGTACGTAATCCATTATTGGCGTGTAGACAATAACTAAATTTTTACTTTGATCTTTCCGCTTCTCAGGTGCCTGTCTCGATGAAAATCGATGCCGACACTGATCTCTCTGCTTCTGAAAATCATTCTCTATTAATTAGTGTCGTAAGTTTAAACTTAGGTACAAAAGCAGTACACACGATATATATATATATTTATATATATATATATATATATATATATATATATATATATATATATATATATATATATATATATATATATATATATATATATATATATATATATATATATATATATATATATATATATATATATATATATATATATATATATATATATATATATATATATATATATATATATATATATATATATATATATATATATATATATATATATATATATATATATATATATATATATATATATATATATATATATATATATATATATATATATATATATATATATGTAAATATGTAAATATATGTAAATATGTAAAAATATGTAAATATGTAGATATATATATATATATATATATATATATATATATATATATATATATATATATATATATATATATATATATATATATATATATATATATATATATATATATATATATATATATATATATATATATATATATATATATATATATATATATATATATATATATATATATATATATATATATATATATATATATACACTTACCACTTGTATATCTGGACGGAAACGAACCACTTAGAAGTTGTACACGTTATTTCACCTTCATTGAGGATCTTCAGAGTGATGTGTAATTTGTTTTATTGATCATTTATACTTCAATTTAAAATATTAATACTTCATCACTTTCAGTGACATTTTGTGACATTAGTTTCGACAGAATTGAAATTCAATACAGTTATCCAGAAGATGTTAAACTTTAAAATGCATAAAATCTTGTAGAATCTATTAAAACAACTACTTTTCCTAGCTATATGCTAGAAAATATTGAAATATATATACATTACAATTCTGAAGCATTTAAACAGGGAGTGATAAAGAGATTGCTTGCTTAGTCAAAACTAAAATGATTTGTTGGATCTTATGTATTAATTGTTAATTCGAAAAAAAATCCAATATTCGCTCTGGATTATATTTATTAGCTTTTAAGTTATTTGCTATTCATATTTGTTTTGTAAATAGAAATCCAATTTCAAAGACCGAAATAACATACTTGCATTCCTTAGAAAACAAAATTCTGCTACCATTGATTCCAGTCAATTTATCGTCCTCAAATGGATTGCTACACTCCTCAAATACCTTCACGAGAAAAGTAACGGGGTTTAAAACCTGGGAAGCTTACCGGTATGTCGAAATAACGAACCATTACCAGTGATGACGCAACGCCTAACATTCGTTAGTTACCCTATAACCCCAAACCCCAGGAGAGTGCGCCCCGGTGTTTTTAAACCATAATACGAGTATGTGTACAAGTTCTATGCAAAATTTGGTGCTGGACTATAGATAACACCACGGACTATGTAGTGCGCATTGTATTTAAACATTTATCACATTTAGATTGACTTGACTTGATTGATAACGCAGGAAAAAAATTAATTGAGAAGTTTGCCGACCAATTCAATCTCGGAATATCCGTGTTGTCAATTTCTTGGGAGTTCTGTCACTGATAGGTTGGATCCGGGAATCATAAACGAGGAAGAAACTAGGCCAGACCCGGACATCTTAAACGAACAAAAAACTCTAAGCCTGGAAAATACCAACACGCAGGAAATAAACAATAACATTGACGAGAGTACAGCAACTTCGAAAACAAGATTTACAAAACCTGTTCGTTTACTGAGAAAATCGCAAGAATTTACAAACCATAGAGATATTCAAACCAACCCTAATGGTCCCTGCTGCAGTGATATAGCAAGGCAGAATATTAGGGATTTAGTAACGTGACATGACATGAAAAAAGTATTAAGGAAGCAACAGCGAATGAGATTATTACTGCCAAAGGATTACTGCAGAATTTGAAAATAGTGCATGATTTGCAGACGCCAAGAAGGGTGGAATGGTAAGAAACAGATATATGAATGATAACCTGAAGTACAAAAAAGGAGGCGATGATCAAGCCACGATGTTAGATGAAAAGGTGGGACAATTTCGAATCGGAATACACACGATGGATACAACCAAGCATAGAGAAAGTGAGCTGGACAGGAAAGATGAAAGGAATAAAATAGTAGACAAGCAAGATAAAAAATGAATGATATATAAGAAAGAATAAATGAATGTGAAAACAGAGACAGATTACACACAAATAGAAGAGACAAACAAGAAGAAATGGAGGACTAATTTATAGAAATAATAACATCAATTAGACTGGAAAATGTTGAACAAAATGACGGTTCAAGCAGATGTGGAAAGAGCTGCAAACCGGATAGATGGATGATAAACGACTATACGTATTGAAATAATACATTTAGATTGAAGATAATGGGGAAGATTCAAATAAAAATGAGGACAACTTATCAGAGGTGAATACAAAGATTGAGGGCATTCAATAGGACTTATAGACACAGAATCGCCAATATGATTAATAAAAGAATAAACAATAAATAGCAATAAGTAAAAATCTAGGAACAATATGGTGGAAATAAACAAGTTAAAATTATTAGTAGTAAACAACAGGAATATTATTGAAATCTATGGTGAATTTAAATACATAATAATGTCGTTTTAATGAAGTAGTTTTATTACGAATATATTTTCCTCTTTTTGTAAACAGGTACTACTTTTTTCCTGTCGCGACATTTAATATATCGCATAAATTAGGTGTCATTAGCCATACTTTCATAATTCCTAATGGGAAATTACAGTTGTACTTTTTATTTATAACGTAACATGAAACATCTGAAATTGTCGATAATGTATATCGGGATATTAGGACGGGACAGTATAGGAAGTATAGATATTATTTAAACTCTAAATAATCCGTAAATGTTTCAATGATTCTTCAAATTTATGCTACAATTGGCAATTTCGTATAGCTAATAAAATTTTAATCGATTGGCGAGCTCAGTGTAGAAACTGTTGTTTTATGGTTAAAATTTATAAAAATCATGTAACTAATGTAAAAATAACTGTGAGTTAAAGTCTATTAGCGTTTTTATTCATTAATAATTCTAGATAAAATGTAATTTATATTGTTAATTTCAACGTCTTTTTTGTCTTCAATGTTTTGTTTTTAAGCAAATCAGTTCGTGATTCTTTATAACATGACTTATTTCACTTGGTTTAGAATATGTATTTTGTTAGGATTACGTAGGTACTCAAAATATTATATGAAGCGATAATCAAAAGACGGTACAAATAATAAGTTTATCTCTCCTATATATACCGGGTGTAGATAAATTTTTGAGCATCTGATACTTTTTCTATAAATTATGATATTTCTAGGTGAGGTATAATGTCCTACTGTGACAGTTTCTGGAATATGGAGACGTATTTGTCAACTTTCAGCTCTCCCGGAAGTAACAAGGTTTCGTTTTTCAAATGGCATTATTTTTCTATAATGCTAGAAATTACATTTTATTTTTAAAATTATATTTAATTGCTTAGAAAAAGTAATTGAAGAATTATTTAAAGCCTCTCAGAATTCTTTTCGTCTTTCATTTTTATAAAATAAATATACTAACTTTAGTCCTAGAGGGGGGGTCCACTTAGGTTTATGATAAATTTCTTTGCAAGATCATTTTTTTTTAAATTAAGTTTCTTTTTAAAAGTAATGAATTGGTATTGTAATATTTAATTAATTTTACGTATAAACCTACGTAACTTATATCTACTACATGGAACCAAGTCCTCTGTCATAATGTTTGTTACAACCAGTAAAGTTTGAAATTGCTACCAAGCTCCACTTCCTGCTTGTTAGTTACGACAAAAACACTAATTTTGCAATTATTTCTGCTTGTGTACCTTTTACACTGGTGTTCTTGCTTATTTAGAACAAATTTAATTTTATTACTTTATATTTACTATTAATTTATAACAAATTTTTGAAACATCGGAGCGTGGCTGTAACCTCATCGAACGCCTTAGCTGGACTCTTTTTTAATTGTTGATTGTAACTACGGATATGCCTTATTGAAAAACATTTGCATTTCCTGGTTACCTCACTGCTTTCTTGTTGTGATGTTAAAATCTGGCCAATCAGATTGATGCATACTATTTAATTTACTTATATAATTTGACATAAAACTCTTACAATTTGATTCTCACTCTATATAATTTCGAATTGTAAACTCTACAATACAATCAGATTCACTTTCTGTTGCGCAACAATTTATGTATGAGGTGTTGCATTTAGTGTCTACATTTGATTCTGGTTCGTAGCTAGAAACTCTCGAACCCCATTTTTACAATGATGTTCGCATTAATCTTTTAATCTAAACATAGTTTATTATTGGTCGATCCTCTATAGTTGTTATTGTGACTTCTCTGCTGTAATTATGCTTGAAATAGATTTTTGTGCTGATTAATAATTTAGTTTTATAAAGATATTACGTTCTGACCAATCAGGCGCATAGATGGTTGGCGTTCCGCTACAGTCTGAACATAACATAAAAACATTTTTGTCGTTAAATCAACTGTTGCAGAATTATTGTCAAAAAACTAATTTTTTGTACCTTTGATTGATTCAAGATGGCGGCTCAAGCGGTCCCCCCCCCAAGGTCGACAACTTGGATTTTTTGTGGGCTAGACCTTAACAACATACTAAAAAATTATTACTACCCCACCTTTTGCATGGTAAATATATAAAGGCACCCAAATCTCAGTAACTTTTGAACCGACTTATAAATCATGATGCATGGAATGTCATCGTTCAGATTGCAGACATTTTTTTTTAAATTTCCACTTGAAAAACAAAATCTTATATTACTTTTGTAAAATCCGGATGTTGCACAATATGTAGGTACACAAAAGGTAAATTATAGTTTGCTCAGTAATTTCATTGATACCCGGTATATGGAGTATCTATATTTTCATAAGAAAATGTTACTTATTTGTACCTATATCTACCCAAAATTTTAAATGTGTGATGCAAAAACTCATCAAATCAAGGGTTATATCATAAGTTAACGATTTGTGTTGGAGAGGGGGCGGCATGTTATTATCTTTCTGGCGGAACTTATTTGGTAAATAGATACTAACCATTACGCAGTGTAAGAATGATGGAAACCTGAAAAACACCATTGGTGAGAATTTTTAAATAATTCAATGAAGATGTATTTAGTCGCTAGTGGGGCTCGAATCTGCCACCTCTAGGTGATAGAAAACAAACACAACTTTCAGACATTAACACCGAAATAGAGCACTGAGCTCGCGGCGTCTTATGTTTCGGCATACGACGGCAATTGTTTCGAGTGAAGTGGTTCTGTTTCTTTCTTGGCGGACGAATGTGTTTGGTTTCTGTTTTGCGCCGATAATTCCAAAGTCATCTTCAAGTCTATATGATCGAATCGATTAGCAAGCTCCATCATCGTGCCCGTCACTATAAATTAGAGATTTGCTGCACGAATGTTTATGACACACAGTTTTGTATTTATAGTATTACTTTGTAGGTAGGTGTTTTAGTTAGTGTTTTTCTTTTCTACGGAAAATTGAACTACCACTTGGACGTTAATACACATTTTGTTCAAGAATGACTGATATACTAATATGAGATTGTAAAAATCAAATGATTCCCTGTTACGCCACTGGTTTACCTGCAGCGAACCTAGCAATACACCGGAGTTAACACACTGCGGAATATAATAACCGATTTGGAAGTCATCAACGACGTCAGCGCCCATTCGTAGCTCTAGATTGCCAACTGGCTGTTGGAACTCTGGGAGAGTTATTGGTTAACGTGACATCTACATCTAATGGGATTAGGGTTATTGATTGCGGCAGTCCTTTACAAAAGGAAGCAATCTGTTAGAATTAAATTATATTGCCTTTAGTACAGAAACCAGAATGCCAATTTAATATACTTGACATATCCAAAGGCACTAATCGCTCAGTTCAAAGTTTAAGATGGAATGCCCTAATTATGTATCTATGTGGATTTGATAACTGGGGAAAAATTAAAAAGGATGTCGGTGGTTTCAAAGATACAGTTACGAATCATATGAAAATATCGCTGTAAAATAAACAGGAAATACTAATAATACCTAATAACTAACTAAACATTATAAAATCTGAAACATTTTATAACATACTCTACGCAGATACTGGCATTTAATGTAAAAAACAAAGTATGCAGCCAGAATTTGTAAAACTCAACTAGGGTATGAATTAGGATGGTGTTGTGATAATGACAATGTAATAATGTCGTATGAACGTCAGTTGGGATAAGATTCGAATTCACGAATATCTTATAGATATATTAGGAAAAAATATAACGGTATTAAGTTGTATTTACGAAGAAAAATAAACACCATCTTGAATACCATCTTATTTGTTATGATACAAAATTCGTGATCTGCTACACCAAAGAACCCCAGAAATATTTTGAGTCTATTCGTAAAATTCAATGGTAAACATTAAGCATTAGAAAATTAACAACATCGGAGCAGAATAATTTTTTTTTGACAAAAATTTCGTGATCAGCGACCTGCGATTGGAAATTTCCGAGATACCGATTTTAGGTCAAATAGAATCAGAGGTGGCAGAAATATCCGCCATATTGGAGCCACCAATTTAAATATTTATTTCGACAAAGATTTCGTGATCAGCGGCGCCAAAATTACCGCGATACCGATTTTAGATCGAACAGTACCTACCATAGTACCTACCTAATGGAACCTACTATGGTGTCTGCTATAATAGAGACTGATGTACGTCAATCTATACTGCATTTAAGTGACTCCAGCTGTCTGGACTATTATGGACTTAACTAAAGCCGTATACTAAAAACAGCCATGGAGTCCCTTATTTGTCCACTGACAGTACTTTTCAATATGTTTGTAGAAGAGAGTATTAGGCCTGATTCGCTAAAGATAAGTAAGATCTTACCCATTCATCAAAAAGGGGATAAAGATGTAATTGACAATTTTCGGCCTATAGCAATTGTGCCCATCATATCAAATAATTTTGAAAATATTTTTAAAGAACTACTAAAGGACTACTCTCTTACTTAGAGAGCAAATCAATCCTTTCGCCATCGCCATCTCAATTCGGCTTCAGGAAGAGGTTTTCTACTATTAGAGCTCTATTAGCGGTATTGGATGAAGTGGTTGAGGAACTTTGACAACTCATGCTATTCTGTGTGATCTGACGAAGGCATTTGACTGAGTCAACATAGACATTTTGCTGCTTAAACTAGAATACTATGGTATACATACTAATATTCTAAAACTCATGTTTATAACATATGTACAGTAAATCTAACATATATACTACATATATACTAACCTTGTATTATGTCTTTATATCTTACCACAGATAGACATTATCTTACAACTAATATTTAAAATTTGAAAGACATATATGCATTTACAAGAAAACAACAATGTATTTATTGTTTTCTATAATCGTGACGAATAATCAAGTAATTTCTAAGAATATAGGTTATGTTATTAAAAAAAACGTTTATAATCTATCTATGTATACTTATGCAACCCGTCATACAATTTGGTGCTTTATTGATTACTTATTTAACTCTTATTTTATGGACTCTCTGAAACAGCTATGAGCTTAAGGTTCTATCTGTTAATATATAATAAAGCAAATTAGTACTAAGCAATATGGCCGTTTTTACAAGTTTACTTTTGAATTATATATTGATATTGTTATTTTATCATTATATGGATATTATCTTCAAAATGCTATCTAAGGTAAGTGCTTGTCTTCATTAAGCTTTTACTCTACTTAGATTTGTTTAAACGAATTCGTTATCTATTTGATTTCATTTGCTAGCGAATATTTGTATTTCGCTACCTACCTGTTTTATGATTCTATGCTTGTGGAGCTGTAGTGTTTCCTTCTCCCCTCATTTAGGAAGGATTCTGGAATGCCTGCATCTCTGGATACCTGGATCAATGTTGCTATTCAATGTGATGATTTACTATTAATGCTGGAAACTGCTTATCCAATTACTGATTCCCTGGCCTCCATAACTTCTCCACGACCACTTGAGTAAGTTATTTGTTCTCTTCTACCTGTTTTAATTATGAATTTCTTCTAAAGTTATCCCCGATTAAATCCGTGTCTTCACGATTTTCAAATTTTCTGGTTAGTCATCAATAAAATTGTGTAGAAATGTCTATTTGCGTTACTATTGATTTATTTAATCTAATATTGTGTTTCTTATAGTCTAGCTGTTGCCTCGCTATAGACTTTGAACTTTTGTGACAGGTCCTGTCATTGAATCGTCAGGAATCCGAAATATTCATAACAACCACACTTATTTCCTGTTATATTATTTTATGCGGTTCTATTATAGGATATGTTTATATTAGGTATACATGTTTCACCTCATTGTTAGTCTATTTTATATAGCATTTCACTACCTTATAAATTCGTCAAAACTTGTATTATCATTGAATTTGTACTACGATTGATCGAGTCATGCCAAGAATTTTACGCTATTAGGTAAATGTATAATACTTTTGTCTGGCATCCGATGGTGATATTAATTTGTAACTTATTACGTATTTGTACACATATTTTTGTTATGCTACACATGAGTAATCAACCTTATATCAACAATATGACACATTTTCATCATATTCATCGTTGGATGTTTAGGCACTTTACAAAGTTCCATCATACGAATATCAGTAAAAGTTTTTTATTTTCATTTTAATATAGGATCTTCAGAGCGGTGTACGTTTTATTAAAAATAAATTCAAGTATAAATGATCAATGAAACAGGACGTACACCGCTCTGAAGATCCTCAATGAAGGTGAAAGAACTTGTATAATTTCTAAGTGGTTCGTTTCCATGTGTATGTCCAGATATAGCACTGGTAAGTGTATCTTCCTTATTATTCATCTATTTGCTTATTTCTCTATGTAATGAAATGCTACAAACCCTACTTGTTCTTCAGAGCAGTGTAGATACGATTTGTTTCATTGATCATTTATACTTGAATTTAAAATATTAATACTCCTATACTGTTCTATTTGTTCAAATAGAACAAATATAAATAGTAGACTAGGTTTGTGTATTCTAAAAATTTGAGTTCCGTCAAAACCTAATGTCATAAAACGTCACTGCAAGTGTTGGAGTATTAATATTCTAAATTCAAGTATAAATGATCAATTAAACAAATCGTACACTGCTCTGAAGATCCTCAATAAAGGTGAAAGAACTTGTACAACTTCTAAGTGGTTCGTTTCCGTGTGTATGTCCAGATATAGCACTGGTAAGTGTATCTTCCTTCTTATTCGTCTATTTGCTTATTTCTCTATGTAATGAAATGCTACAAATTTTCACAAAACAAATATGAATAGCAAAGAACTTCAAAGCTAATATATATATATATATATATATATATATATATATATATATATATATATATATATATATATATATATATATATATATATATATATATATATATATATATATATATATATATATATATATATATATATATATATATATATATATATAGAATATGTATATATATATATATATATATATATATATATATATATATATATATATATATATATATATATATATATATATATATATATATATATATATATGAATATGTATATATATATATATATATGAATATGTATATATATATATATATATATATATATATATATATATATATATATATATATATATATATATATATATATATATATATATATATATATATATATATATATATATATATATATATATATATATATATATATATATATATATATATATATATATATTATGTGAAAAGTATATGGATATATATATATATATATATATATA
>CAXKVY010010721.1:0-21104 GCA_964058915.1 Tetropium fuscum
TTCAAAATAGAGAAGCAATATTACTGCTGTCAATATAATCTGGAGTACGTATCATAGTTATTTGATACCCTATTTTAGTTGTGATAATATTAATTTAATATTATATATAATTTATTATTACATATATAATAATATTAATTTGTGATTTAATTTTTTTAAATTTGTTGTTATTTTGTAAATAAGAACACGACATAAATGAGAAAATAACATAACTACGGCACTGATATTTAAATTTTTGGCAGAAGTGTCGATTTTAAAATTGTGCCCCAGCTATGACCCAAGCAAAATTAACTGAGTTAATTAAAGAATAAAAATACTTATTAATGGTGATAGTGGATTACAACTCAATTTAGGCCACATATCTTGTAACGGCTTCTATTTCGCACTAAAATATAGTTATTAGTATTTTTTCCAGTAAGAGGTATATATTTTGTAGGCAAATACAAATGCAGTAATTGTGGGAAAAGCTATGCCACGGAAATAACGCTGTATTGCCATGTACGTAGGCATTGTGGCATCCAGCGAAACTACACTTGCATGTATGGTAAATGCGTAAATATTAGAAGAAAATATAGTCAGTACAATTTCAAGAAACATGTCGCCAGATCCCACCCGTCAGAGTATACGCAATTTCATCGATGTTATAACAAAGACTGATAATGGCTGAATGTTAGAGTTAGTAATTTATTCATCGATTAGTACAATAATATATATATATGTAAAATAAAATATTTGTCTCAGCAGATGCTTATATCTGTTTTTAGTTATATTTAGTTATGTTTTGAAATATTTCTTCAGTGTTTATTCATGCCATTGTTATCATACATATTACTATTAATATATGCTTCTGGTGGAATTGTTATTATTATTTATTAACTGGAAAACTTTGTAGGTGGTGTAGAACACAATTATAGTTGTGTAACATGTGGAAAAGTATACCTCCATAAATGCACCTTAAAGAGACACTTGATGTATGAATGTGGAAAGAAGCCTGGTTTTGAGTGCTCTACTTGTAAGAAACATTTTAAAAGAAAGGATACCTTACAAACTCACATGTTGTCTCACCAGTCATGGCACGATTATCCCCTTAGTAGTCTTGTGTATAACGCAGATTCAGAAAATCCGATATAAATTACCTACTGAGATATATAATATCCATTGAAAAGTAAATACCACCAACTGTTAAGGACGCCTACAGTTTGAAGAAATCAGTTTTGCAAGAAGACCTTCTTTATACACCAATATGTATACACCAGCTTTTGATGACGATAACACAGATATTGATAATACATAATAGATATTGACAATGGAACAGTGTTTGCACTTGTAGCTTAAGACTTATTACTGTAAACCGGTAAACCGAAAACATTTGTAAACAAGAATTTCAACGTATGGACATAAATGTGGGAATAATTCAACTTGCTTTATAGTGACTACCTCATATATAGTTATTTAGTTTGAGATACAAACTTTTCATAAGAGGATGACTTCTAAGAGTTTGATATTGGCCTGATCTGATAAAAGAGGAATATTCAATATTTTGTGAAATATTCTTATATTATCGCAAGAAAAACTATGTCATAACATAATAAATATTATTGTTTATAGTTTTGTACTAGTTTCAGACTAAATAGTGTTATTATATTTAAATTAAATATTGTAGAAATTATGCGGACTGATCTATTGGGATCAAAATCTACAAATAAACAAATGGCACCTTTACAAACAAAACCGTATCTTTACGTACAAACCGTACCTTCCTAGATATGCCATGCCCTCTCAAAATTCGAAAATTATGAAAAACAATTTGGCCTTACTTTTTTTGCCTCATTTGCCTAGTTAACTCGAGGGACCTTCGTCCTACGAAAGAGCCATTGTAGACCATGAAATTTCCTTCAAGAATATATGATATTTTAGTATTTAACGACCGTTAAAAAGTTAATGCAATTTTAACTTTATGTGCATGTAATTTCCGAGATTTTGCAGAAAAACTTTGACAGAAAAACAGAAATCAGAGAAAAGCTCGGTCACCTAACAGCAGTATGTGTTCGATTCCCATTGGGGCGGAAATACGTTTCCAATAATTTATCCCCAAGAGATAACTAACGAGATTTTCCAGGATTCCCTCATTCCTGAACTATATTGTGGTTAGAAATTACTAACCTAAGTTCGATACTGGTCACAAATACGGCCCGCGAAATAATGTTGTAAATTTCCCTAAAGACCTACTCTTTATGAGTTCGGCAATATAGCACACTTTATATTTATTTTGAGAAGCAGAGGTTTAAGAGAATTAATAAAAATTTAATAATGACAACAGCTGCATGGGAATAATAATAATCAGCTGCATGGGAAATAACAATTGGTAGACGCAATATTGTTCCTAAACATTTAATTTAATTCGAGCAAAATTTTAATAAGAATACAGTAAAGAATAAACAACTTACAACTCAAGAACTCTAACAACTCAAGAAAATTAATTTTACTCTTAGTTCTGCGTAGTAAGAAACAAAGAACAAAACAAAGAATAGATGAAAAAGAATAGGAACAAGTAAATATTAATTTAAATTAAATGTTGAGACCGTTCTCTCTTACGCACAACTCTAAAACGATTTAATGTTTCCGCTCACATATTATTTAAAACAATCGGAGACACCGCTCTTATGTGGTGCCCTATTCGTTCCTTCAGTTCTTCCAGATTCCTCGGTTTTGAGAGTAAACTTTGCTTTTAAAGTAACCTCATAGGAAGAAATTCAATGGGGTTCAATCAGGCGATTGCGAAGCCCATTCCATAGGCCCTCTTCGACCGATCCACCGCCCGGGGAACACCTCGTGTAAATATTGACGGACTTATCCTGCATAATGAGAGGGTGCTCCATCTTGCTGATACTAGATTTTCTTGCCAGGAACGTCTGGATCCGCAATATTTGGGAATATTTTAAGTTTCTTAAAAAAATACTTTGTTTTCCAAATAACTCTAAGTAATGATATGTAAAAAATAATATAGTACAATGTAATAATGTAGGATTTTTTTCTAATTTTCACAATATTTTCGTTTATTTTTTAAAATTAATTTAAGCATATGGTGGGTTTTAAGGGTTAAAAATTTGGAATACATCGTAAATCATGTTCGAGAACATGTAAGAAGCTTTATTCTGCATAATTAAATAAGGTGTGAATCCATAAAATACTTAAACCTGCATTTTGTTGGTTTGGCTACGAGATTGGTTTCTCTGATTTTATTTTTTTAAGGTTATAAGATAAGTTATATTATTAGTTTTTATATTATAAGTTAACTATGTATCATGACCTATGTACTGCGGGCTTCAGGGCGTCGAGACAGTTATAATCAGGTTTCTCGTCCCCAAAGACAGAGCTATACCCAGAAGTGATCTCGCTACGACAATTGAAACGGAATTAATAGTCCAAAATAACATTAGGTCCAAAACTGTACTTTGTGCGACTGCACAGAAGTTAAAAGTGACTGATCCGATGGGCTCCCATTCTGAATATGGTCCGTGGGTCCCTACTGACACGACGGAAAAGAGAAAACGCTTTGAACCGCTTGTGCATAATTCTTATGAAGTTGGGTTCGATTTCGCCGGACTATATCTAAATATATGGTATATCACCCTGTATAATAAATTTTTATTATACAGGGTTATATATTGTGTGTGTGTGTGTGTGTAATATATATAGTCTAAACCAAGATAATATCCGCCACACGATAGTTGAACAACGACGTATGAGGGGGAAGGGTGATAAAATATGCAACAGCTTCTCTCTAGCTCAGAGCATAATGGAAATTTGGCTTCTTTACGTAAGTAACTGTAGCACTAAAATATGATAGGAAACTTTATAATTTTTAATCTCGCATTTTTATCCCGCATTCTTTCCGTTATTCAACTCTCGTGTGGCGGAAGTAAATTTGGTATTTTTTACATACAGGAAATTACTGCGATGATATTGTTTTGCACCTATTGGTTACTATTACACATACAAAATTATTGTAGTTTTTGTCCACAATTGTAAATATTTTGGAACAGTGGACAGCTACTAAAAATATGTTTGATAAATGTAATAAAATGTATTAATGTTAATTTTAGGGGGAATCACCTGCAAAATGTGTCATAAAACATACCAATACATGGTAACCTTCAAGAGACATTTGAAATACCAGTGTGGCGAACAAAGGCAATTTGGTTGTCGATTATGTTCTCATAGGTGCAACTACAAGAGCAATTTGAAGAGCCATCTCTTGCACAGACATAAAATTGTCGTAGATTCCAATCAAGTGAAAGACTTTTTATCATGAAAATTATGAGAATAGAGAACTACTAACTACTATTAACAAATCTAATTCAAATCAACCGCCATGTGTAAATATTCCCAATAGATGACTATATTTATAATTTCGAGGTGAAAGCTCATCGAGAAAAAAGGACTCGAGAGTGAAGTGGTGAACATATTTTGGTAGTGGAACGTTTACTAAAGTTAGAGGTGCCTACTAATAGTCGATTCAAGAAGTCGGAATTTTGCCCTGAAATTGTAAGATAGCAGCTAGAGTTTTAAAACCTGCTCCCTACGTTTCGTGGGTGCTGAACACAAAAAAAAATGTATTGTATAATAATTGCATGTATTATTTAAAAACATGGGAATTATGTCACCGCCTTCGCTATACATTTATTTTAGCCCATTAGAAATACAAAGGAATAAAGACAGTTACGATAGTTATTCAAATTATCATGAGTATAATACTAGAACTAGACGTTCAGCACCCTTGAAAACGGGGCGGTCAGGAAGTAGGTTTTAAATCTCTAGCACTGTTACACTTTCATCCGACTGTCTGAATCTATTACGTATGATAACTATATTGCCAGTAATGGTTTAAGTTACTAACTTAAGTTAGTGGTGATTTTGAGTCGGCAATATTTAGGTAGCGGTTGGCTAGGATGTATTTTTGCAATAAATCCTTATTTTGCTACAAACTTTTGCTGCATTTAATGTAAAGCTAGAGTCCCACGAGAAACTCCAAGTGCCAAAATCTATTTAACAATAATCGCAGCGTACATGAATTTAGTAAAACATTCATGACTCAAAAAGCGATTAATATTCTCTAACAAAGGTTTTAGTCTTAAATTTGGAGAAGTATAGAAAAATAAAATTAAGGAAACTACTTTACTATATCAAAGAACTTCTTACTCCACTATTTTTAATTGTCTGCTACTCACGGATAGGGGTGAAAATGTACAACCCTTATCCCATGTTTTTTCATTGTCACATTATTTTTACAAACTTGAAAATTGCAATTTAAAAATACAATTTAAAATTTTGGCTCACTTAGTTTTTAAGTAAAAATTAAAAAAAAGCATTTTATCCAAAATTAAATATATTCACAAGAATTGGTAGCAATAGCTCTACCTTCAACGTCAATGCAAGCTTGTAAAAAATGCAAGATACTGTGTAGTTTCTAAGTGACCCAAGCTAGCCAGTGTAGTTTCTAAGTGACCCAATCCATTAAAAGGCATATTTAAATTGAAATCTTAAGTCCGTAAAAAGATAGAGACAAGGAAAAAAGCCCCCGAGACTAAAAATACTGGGGTAGTATTAAAAATACTGATGTACGTCATTTATTCACCAAATTTGAGAAGTAGCTAAAACTGAATTTTAAAGGGGTGCGTAACTCCGAAAGAGGACCTTTATTTGAGAAGTAAGAAATAATAGGGGTGAGCGTTAACTACTGCTAAGACTAAAAAATATAATTTTACCAAAAATATTTGAAAAACAATTGATTATGACACACCTACGTACTAGTCCAAAAATAAATAGAACAAGTTGTATTTAGTGGTTCCGTGGGCTTATAAATGTATTGTATATATTGTTATAAATATATTGTATAAATGTAAATGTATTTATTCTTATGGTCTCTGCAGTCAACTCTCACCCATTTAATTGTTTTCGTATCCTATCAAATAAGGAGGTACACGCACTTGTGGTGCTCCTATTCTTCCGGTTTTTGTACTTATCTTACAAGTGGGTTATGTATTACGATTTCCTTTTACTGAAATAAAATTGAGACAACCTAAAATGAAATTTTTTTCGTCAACTATATAATACCTATATTAACCGAAATACTTTGTGGGGCCCCCATAAAATAGACTGATTGTATATACTTAATTTGTATGCCCAATAATAGTTATTATCATCTTAAATATTAGTATTACTTGCCAGCATGCTAGATATGAATGATATATTATTTATGGAGGACCTATAGAGTATTATAGTCTGGGAATGAGCGCACAAATTCGAACATTACAAGTCACCGTCTGTCTGTCGGTAATCAAAGAGACCGTATTACAAATATCATTGTTCTCATTTGATCTTTTTGATATGGCGCGGCGCGACGCGTCGGTCCGATACGGAGGGGCGAAGATTGTGTTTTAATCGAATAGTTGCTTGCTACGCTACTGACAAAATTTCCGTTCGGCGCGGTGTACTGACAGTTCAAAGAGTTACCGTACGAGACCTAGCGGAAAATGTTTATGTTGGTGCGTACAGTACTGTACTATAACGGCAGACAATTTTATCGGTCGGTTTTTGAGCATTTTAGGCGAAAATGGATCAAAATTGGAAATAATAATTAGAAAAATAGTTGCAATTAGAAGAACGTGTGCCTGGCCAACTTGTAGTTCATAAGGCACTGAAAAATCCTGAACTTGAATTGCAGATATTTTGAAAAAATTAAATCAAACATCAAACCGCCCAAAATAATTTTAAGTTTTGGCTTGTAGATATTTTTGCCAGATATATTATAACCCCACTATTTAACTTTTTTTAGTTTTAACCCCAAAGGGTTAAAACTAAAAATAAATAGAATTGCCGCTTTTTTAATATTAAAAATATATATTTTTAATTTCAACCCTTTATGCCGTATTTTAGTCTAGTTAAATTTGGCAAAAATGTGCCAAAATATTTTTTTTATTTTATCTCTTTAAAAGAGAAGGATTGAATTTGGCAAAAGTGTGTCTCGGTCAAGGTTACAGTTTTTTAGTGCCATGTGAACTATTTTTAACCATACCTAGACTTCGATTAAATTAGATATATAATACTTTTATTTGTGAATCTTTAGATAAGTGTAGATATTAGTAACTATTGTATACAGATACGCTTACTTTTTTTATGCTATAGTATTAATAAAGTATATTATGTATTTGATGAACATATTTTTATTTCCTAGATACATTGCTTCACTACACTTTTTAATGACTATGATAATTGATGATAATTTTAATGTCTATGATAATTGGATATGTACCTTCTATATTTTTAGAGATACGGATACCTTCCAAGTCACGCCTTATTTTTTAATATGGTACGTGATCGATTTTCTCCCTTATGCTGCATTACCATACATTTACCTTGCGAGAACCTACCAAAAATTTAGATTCGTTACACAGGATTATATGTGCTATTTACTTAATGACACAACAAAAAATTTTTATTTTGGTACAAAAATTTTAATCATTGCTTTCTGGAAATCTCTTCAACAACAACATTTTACAATTTCCATTTTGGGACACTTTCAGTTTACAAAAATACTTGTAAATGTATTTTCGGCGGCGAAATGATAATGCCATTCTGATGGGTAATTTTATCAACAACATTTTAAAGAGATTGCCGAAAAATACGCCTCGATCCATTAGGTCGTATTTAAAGTGGAGACGTCTTGTAGTTCGTTTTTTGATAATCCTACAGAAACTCAACATTTTTTCACGATAAATATCCTATCCTATATGTTAATCTAGGTAATAAACTATCTGTGTGCCAAGTTTCCATCCATCCAAACATACAAACTATCACATTTATAATATTAGAAGAATCCTATAATATACTTAATTTTAATATAAATATATCTTAATATTACTTTTGTGATCTTACAGATTATTATTGCTTTATAGACCGGGAGATACTGACATATTTTCAGGCCTGATTTTACCCAGTATGCCTTTTGGAGGGTATTATGATATGCATATTCTTATTATAAAAAATGATAAATTAAAGAATCATCCCGGGGACTTCATATATTAAACTTAGTTAACATTTTTGTTTTCAAATTAAGCTTTTCGCTGCGATTTTACTTGGCTGTCATGTGTTCCAAAAAATGTTCAAGTAAAATAATATAATTGCAAAGACAAAGGCATATCGCTGCCATTAAGAAGTATACATGGTGTGATAGGGTAATATATGAAGATAATATATGAAGAAGGTAATATATGAAGAACATATTAGAAGTCCCAGGGGTGGTTCTTTAATTCATCATTTATTATCATCAGAATATGAACGTCTGAAAATCTGTCACTATCTCCCGATCTAATGACTGATATGATAATGATATAATACAACATTTTTATACAATACTATCACATTAACTTGAGATATACCTTGGCGATTATTACTATTATTATGCTTTTTGTATTCTTAATTTTCGAATTCTTTAATCGGATTTTTTAATGCAGTTTTGATAATCCTATTGTTGTATCTGGGGTCGGCCCCCTAGCCGGATATTGTAATATCTAGGGTGTCTAGGGGTAGTATCTAGCGGCTAGATCCACATGTATTTTTTACCCTAGAGTCGGCTATAGTGTCTTACGGAATGGGCTGATAAAACAGATGCTGTAGTGTGTTTCGTTTTTCTATGAATAAATGTTGGTTTTCTTTAAACCTATGTTGCTAAACAAAAGTATCTTACTCTCGATTTTAAATTGCCTCTGGATTTAACGTCTCGCCGGACATAACGTCCACTGTTTGTCAGTCCTTTCGCGGACGTTATATCCGACTTTTACTATAGTATTATATATTATACTAACCAATTTGTAATTTTATTATTGTTAGTTATTGGAATTGGAACTCTTACTTTAGTTTTTTGGTGGACAATTGTAAAATAAAAGCCACCTGACTTTTTTTAAATATAGTTTTATTATATTATTATATTTAAATATGTCTTTTTTTCAAACGAAGTGTCTCTAGATTTTTGCGCCCAAAAGTGTCCTTTCCATTAAGCCAATACGCATATTTTCCTTAAATTAAATTCACCATTACTCAAATTTTGCATTTTTTCAAATAGCATTGTATTTTTAGAAAACTTTAATTTAAAAAAAATACTGAAACTTACTTTTAGATACTACAATTTCTATTAGAGAAACTATTATTTTTGTACGGGATTTATGTAGGAATTTGTTTTTCTAATTTCTATTAGCAGGAGTATTTCATGTTATCATTTTAATTTTCTACTTCACTTGGCAATATATTTAGGCTCATAAAATAAAAATATTTGTTTACTCTGAGTAGCTGATTTAGTTCGACTTTTCCACACTCCTCTTAAGTTTATAACTCATAATAATGATAATATTGTGTAACTAAAAATCAATTGAACAAATATATAAGTAGAATATATTAACTGTTATTGTTAAATATTTTGTAGGTAGAAAAGTACACACATGCAACGTTTGCTTCAGGAAATACACCTGGAGAAAAGGACTGCTGCAGCACCAGCGTTACCAATGCGGCAAGGAACCCCAGTTCTCATGTCCTTACCCAAAATGCTCGTATAGGGCCTATCTGAGAGGCAATGTAAAACAACACATTGCAGTAGTTCACGCTAACATTGACAGAAGCAAACGATTTGCTGACCGGTAGACTTTATTTGTAAATCGTCATGATATTAAATATCATTAATATAATAATATCTGTTTTGACCAAATAAAATGTGTTACATTTTTCAGCTTTCAATTATCTTTTTCTTGTAATATGAAGTTCATAAATCAGATATGACTTTTGGCTGCACTATATAGGGTGGTCCATAAATATGGCTATAAGGCATCAGCAGATCCCTGACACTAAAAGTTAGAGATTTAGCATAATGATACGCTGCTATATGTTGCGATATGACTATATCGAAACAACAAAACATTAGACATAAATAATTATTGTGGCTTTTACTTAGGACTAAAAATAATAATAATATAGACCTACTGACATAAATTCTTCCTAGCGAAAGTTGAACAAAGACGTATGGGGCGGAAGGGTGATAAAATGTGGCTTCTTTGTATAAGTAACTATAGTGCAAAAATAAGATAATAGCAAGATATAACTTCAAACGTAAACTATTATCAAACGTGCAGACAAGTGCCAGGGTTGACATTAGCCTCAAAATGACAAAACCTGTTTTATTAATGATAGCCATTCTTAACGTATGGTGACATTACGTCACTAGCCGATGGCGAGTGATGCATATCGCCCGAGTTAATAATGCCCATCATTTGCAAGTTGAATACTATGATTTGTCCACGACCATTATACGTTTTTTATTTTGAACGAGTTGTTTTTTAGTTCTTAATGCGTTTTTGGGTAACATGGCATAAGAATAATTTCAACTTTAAAACGTCAATATAGTATATATAGAATGATTTCAACATGAATACGCCAATATAATCATAAGTTAGGATGTTTTTTTTATAAAAAATAAGCCATATGCGGAAAAGACACTTTTCCCTATTAACTCATTCTCACTATTTTAATAGTGTTTTTAAAATAGCTTGAATTACTAGGTATAATTTTTTATCGAAAATTGTTAATTTTGAAAATATGAATCAATAATCCCGAGGGAATGTTAATATAGAAACGAATTTCTTTATGCGGTTTCGTTAATATTATTGTCAGTGATTTTTGTACATATATGTCAGGGATATTATTGTCAAAATTTTAATGTACAACTTTTCAAAACACTATTAAAAATATATTTATTCCATACTTATTCTATATTATTTATCCTATTTATTCTATTAGTTTTTATATTTATTTTATGTTTTGACAATATAACATTATATGGGTAAAAATCATAAACGAAAACCTGTGCCTAAAGGGCTTCCAACTAAGACGCGCCAATATTCTTGGTTAAAGATGTGACCTCGATAGGAGGAGACCGAGCGGTACGATCGCTCTTTACCCCGAATATCTATGTAGGCCGAGACCGCCTCGTAAGGGGTAGGCCGCGCATTTCACGTAACCCTCACCACAAATATGATGTGTCACGTGAAGTTACGCAGCCTCCCTCGGTCCTGGCTGATGGGCCCCACCGGCAGAGCCTTGCTTCTGGTGCTCTTCCAACGAAGGTGAATTTTAAGAAATTAGTATAACCAATCAGGCCTGTAGGCTATAGCTGAAACACACTGTAGTATAGTGTGTTTCATCTGAAATTGGATTATTTTTATTATGATTATTATTTGTAGTATATGTGAAACCTCTTAGTGTAAACCCCTTAAATTCAAATTATGTATATGTATATAGTTCTGATTGCACATAGTGCTTATTTAATAATTACCAAGTGTGAGAGTATTTAATTGTTGTAATAAATATCCATAATTATTCTAGATACAATGTGTTTCATTTGATTTGTATACCAGCCGTTTCTATATACTAAATGTTTTGACGAGTTTCTGTTCATTTTAGGTCACAAATTGTACCCATGCCGAAGGTGTGGTAGACTATATAAGTCTAGCAGAGGCATGAACAATCACTATAAATTTTCATGTGAACAGAAGAAAAAATTCTTTTGCGATTTCTGCACTGCTTCTTACTACTACAAGCATCATCTTCAGAGGCATAAATGCCAATATGCTAATAATATCCTGAAGAAACTGAACTGCCGATAGCTAGTCAATCACTTAATCTCGCAATTCAATTAATTTAGATAATTTATTCTTTATTTATTCATTAATTTATTAGTTATTTATTTATTAATTTAATATTAGTACAGGTGACAGGTAAATTATTGTGCCAACCTACACCGCTGAATTTTGCGTGCGTTTTAAGCTCCCCCATAGTGTCACGAATGCACACTTCTATATTTTTTTGTGTCCTGCGGGGGCCGTGGGGGAGGCAAACAGGTGCAAAAATTGTTTTCTATTTGCTCTGCCCCTGATAAATTTACGACAAAAGCGATGATACCAGATGTAGAGGGCGTTCCGGGCACTACAACTTTACTTCTAATGACTTTCGTCGTAAATGAGTGGGGCAAACTCGGAGAATTTTTACTATTTGAGCAAAAAAAATGCCTACTAGACGCAACTAGACCTCGGGGAGGCCGGAAAAGATACTATAAAATTTCACGTCACTGGCATTAAAAGAAATAATACAAAAAATCCGAAACGGCTAATACTATCCATTTTCATTACCGCGATGGCTATTATAATCTCCCAGGTACCATCCCGCAAAACACTGCAAATACGCAAAAAATCCCCTTTGGGGATGGCAAATGCGATTAAAACGTCTGGTGCTTTACCGCATCTGTTCTTTTTTATTTTTTTCTAATAAAGATACGAAACTCGCGACGGAAGCTTCTGCTTGGAACTTTTTAAAGTATTTTTCCCGGGCTCCCGGGCGGTTTGAGGGGTAGTTAAGACACGTTGAGTTATTTAATTAAGAAAGAATATTGCTCTAAAAAGGTGTGGCCCACGCCCTAATCGATAACCCTTGCATTTACGACAAAAGCCAGAATGAGCAAAGTTAAAATGCCTTCTGCCCTGGTACCATCGCTTTTCTCGTAAATTTATTGGGAGCTGAGAAAATAGAAAATCAATTTTTCCACCTGTGCGCTTCCCCTACCGCCCCCACGGGCCTAGCGTAACTTAGCTTAACCATAGGGAAATACTCTCAGTCGCCTGTACTATATATTTATCCCTTAATATTATAGGTTTCTTCCAAAGATTTTATTGTATGTTTTAGGTATACATTAGACTTGTAGAATGTGGATACTACAACATATATTGTTATGTTGTCCTGCAAACATTTCAGTTCAATATCCTCAATTATATTTTCGCTTCTAAGGCCTTTATCACCCCAATATATTGTGGTTCGATGACAAACGGCTAAATTATGCAGACCTAAAAAAGTATTGTACATCATGCCTACAATTGTTGCTATTTTGGTGGGTAATGGAAGAATCGCATCAATAAATTAGTGTCGATGATATCAGTGAATATTTTCAATTAACTTGATCTGTTATCATCTGGGCGACGCAACACTATACCATAATTTCATAGCCAGCCCTGAGTTTGATGGGGTAGGCCCGGAAATCCTCGCTACTTCGCAGTGAGGCCGATTAATAATTGTCAAATTATGTTGATATTTATATTGAGTTAGATATTACCACAGTGAAGCCGTTGGTTCTATGGAGAGTTCGAGAAATTATCAGCAGCTTGAGATAGAAAAGTATACCGCAAAGTATACACTTATAGTCTGTAGCTATATATATATACTTATATCTAAAGCTACTACAATCGTCATTGCTCCTAGAGATCTCTTGAATAAAAGGGCGCCTTTATTAAGCATAATATTAGCTTTATTAAATACAGCATGATGAATATTTTTTAGGTGACGACAGCCTCACCTACAAATATAATAATTCAATGCAAACGTAACTGAAAATATCCCGGTTAAAAATCACTGGAAATTTCTCTTAGTTGCTTTCAGAGAAATTCTCATGTGCGCCACTGCCATTACCCAATAAAATCCTTAATCCATATTTGTATTCCATAACGTATATTCCTGACACCTTGCTACCTTGGAAAGGCTAGTATGACATTTTGTATTCTTTGACATACTTTTGGACAATTTTAAGTCCTACTTCTCAAATATAGAGTCTTCAGAAATGATTACAGGCCACGTAGCCATCATAAAATTTAGCCAACTTAATTTTTACCATTCGTATTCAGCGTGCAGACGAACGACACCAAACTAATATGCGAAATAAGAAACACTTTTTTTTTTTAATTTTAACTAGGTAATAATCTGTCTGTAGTCCTGTTTCACTCGATATTTGTCAATTATTACTGCTACTACTTATTTAATATGCCATTTTAACATCATAGTAATATTGATAAAAAGTGGCAAAACTTTTTTCTTTTGGTCTTCCACTTTTCCGAAGCAGTCAATATTTCAAGCAACTAAGGGAGTTTATGGTCTATGTGTACGTATGCTTAGGATTTAATGAAATTTACAAAATATAAAAAGGAATAGACCAAACATAATAATAGCGACAATTCATGTAGACTTAAGTATTCGCTACTGTAAATAAAATGTATGGTGAAATATTAATTTGGTTGTATGGTTGGTAACTTCATCAAGTATACTTAATACTAAATATATCCACATATTTAGAATAGCTAATATAGCACGAATACTCTGTACATAATGTGTATGTTGCAGCTTTTTGTTTGTTTCGGAAGTCACGGTGATTGGGAACCATTTTTTTTATTTTCGTTTTTTATTTTTTTCACAAACTTTTTAGGCCCATTAAGGAGACCGAAAGGGAAAGGGAATTTCAGATGCATATGCGGACGAACCTACTACGAAAAGAAAAACTTAATGAGACATCAGAAGCTTAAGTGCATAATACAATTTGAAGAGTACACTATTATTCATTAAACAAGCACTATACTTGTTAAGAGATATGCCTTTTTGTGTTGGACTTTTCGCCGTTTGGTGTTCGTGAATTATAGCAAAACTGGATATAATTCTTATTGTTTATATTTTAGTATTTACACTAATAATATTCATATAGTTATTTTATTGTTAAATAATGTTTAAGTTTTCTTTTATGAGGCCTATTCAGAAAGTTGGATCATGTTTTACTTGTTATAATAGTTTTATATTTAGTTTAATGATTATGTAATCCTTTATATGTCTATTAATTGATTAATAGAGTTTTTTATATTATATTTTGATTTAATTTGTAAGCTCTTAATAGTTGTTTATGCAATAAGTGTAAAAAGTAAATGTTTATTGCATGCGACGTGAGGTGTCAACACGTCCAGTGCAATAAACACTTTTCGTACGAGTTGTATACAATATTTTTTCTACGTTTCTGCAAAATATATATTTTTTTATTTTGGTGGCATTAGTAAATGTCAAATTTTATGTTTATGTTTGTCATGATCACAAAACACTGTACTAGATTGACAGATTGACAGAGTGCAATACAAATTTTATTGCATTAGTGCAATATAGAACCAGTTTTTGCACTAAATATAGTGCAATAAAGTTTTGTTTTTTGCATGAACGTAGAAAAAACAAATTAAATATTATGACATTTTGAGTACCTAGCTATAGGCCACTAACTATTGAGTTTTGTTTTACCAATAAATTAATCACGGTTATTTAGTTATTTGTAATTGAAACCAAGTCCACTGCCAATTATTCCCAAGTTTCCTCTGACATTATCTTACCTAATTTTATTTAAGCTTTACCACGCAGATATTCCAAGCTCAATTTTCGGATGGATCACGTCGATGAGCAGATGCGAGCAGATTTCATGGATGGTACTACCTTTCGGAGGGGATGTAAAACTGAAGATTCCTCTGCATCAGCGATATGAAAAAATATCCCGTAAAAACCCACAACACAATACAAAGAGTGTGTCGCCCACGTTCGTGGGTTTCGAAAAATTTATATTTGACTAATTTTATTGGAAAAAAATAATATTTGTAAATTGTTACAAAGTGCAACTTTTCCAATAATCCAGTAAAACTGTATTTATACCCGGAAAGATTTGGGGTAGGTTTGATTTCTTCCATTCTATATGTTTTTGGGGGTGCTGATTCGGGATGTGAGGTTTGCTAACAAAATTTCGTGACGCAACATTGAAAGAATTGCTTGCAAAAAAGGTGAAAAAATCTTATTAAATTCTTAAATTACTTCTGAATTAACAAGAAAATTTTGGAATGAATGCTTTAAGTTGGAGCCTTATTTAAGGGGGAGAATCCAATCCGTTATTGTAAAAAATACCGGACTTTTACGTCAAGTCCTCTCAATTTATCCACTGGTGTTCGTAAACTCGCCCACCTCGTAGGAGTGGGGACTTTTAGTATGTTATAAGATGATTTTAGCTAGTCAAACAAAGTCCCAGGGTTATTAATGGTGTTCCTTCCATTTCCCTCTACAATATTATTTCGTGGACTAAACATGAGAGGTGGTCCAAATCTTCCAACTTATTTATTTCAGACCATATATTTTTTTGTTTGGAATCAGCTGTTCATGCAGAATTCCGAAAATGAAGAAATATGCAATGCACCATTTAAAAATTATATCGGTGATGATATAATTGGTGAAGACGTTAACGATCAGGTTATAACAAAAAAAAAGGATAATGGCAAATAATTTGAAGATAAAATCAGCAGGTCCCAGGACTATTTCAGAATACTTGTGGTTTGAAAATGGTATTTTGCACTGTATACAGTGAAGACTGGAATACATTCGATAAAAAAATATCGACTTTTGTGGAAAGATCTCGGACATGGCTCCCGGAATAAGTATCATCTTTTATTCTATGTGATATGTCTTGACAGATTTTGTTTTTAAGAGTAATTTCTTGACTAAAGGTTAAAACTACAGTTCAATGACAATGATCAGTCGACTTTCCTTTTCCCCTTCGTTTGTGCACCATTGCAGCTGGCGTTACTTATAGTTCAAGTTTAAAAATTATTTTCTTATTAGAATAAATACGTTATTTCCATGATAGGGTGGGATTTAGTAAGAAAATCAATGTGGTATGTTGTGATTTGTTAACCCGCACACTCTCGACGGGATGTTGGTTCCACGACTTACTATAGGTGTCAGGAATTATGGATCGGTTTTACTTCGATCCATCACGATCTCGGAGAATTCAATTACTCTAAAATTGCGTAATGTTAGTAATTTTAGCAGAAGAAACTGCACCAGATACAAGAATAAAAAAGTTTGATTTTCGTTTAAAAATATGTCGAAAAAAGTGACGTCATTATCTCAAAAACAAAAACTTGTGAAGGCATGTCAGATACAAAAAGATGAGCATCTTAAAAACCAAATCGACGTATCTGGTCCGATCTGACAGAAACTACATTAAAAAGGGCGTCTACTCATAAAGGGTAGTTTCAGTAGTTTTATTAAAATATGTTTCTCTACATGCAGTGCATTTTCGAGGTGGCATGCTTATGTGGGGCCTATCATGAATCATGAAGTTCATCATCATAATCATAAGAGAGTTGCAGAAGATTGTATTTTAACAGATACCTTTAGGAAGAAGCTTAATTCTAAGTAAGGGATAAACTGCTAGTCCAAGAAAATTAGTATGATTCCTATGGGTAATAATGCATAAATAGTGCACCATATAGAAAGTATAAGCTCTCTATATAGTGCACTAGAAAGCTTAAATCCGAGTTCGAACATCAACCCTTTGCAGGTGTTTCGCAACCTTTAGAGGTAAGTATATTTTACGCAGATATCAGCTGTATTTTTCATTTTATAAAAAAAAACGGTCGTTACTATTTTTTAGGGAAAAAGATAATCTACAAATGTGTGTTCTTGACATTTTCTTGAAATTTGCATATACATATAACAAACTGTATAATTGAAAAAGAATGGGTTGTAAACTTTTTCACATAAAATATATTTTTTTCTGCTAACAACAACAAACAAAGGGTTGCTAATATTTTTACATTGAACAACTTTTTTCTGCTAACGATATCGATAAATTTTTGCGAGTAGTATTAATAGTGGAAGGGTGTGCTTATTATGAATATCGTTTAAGTTATGGCATGTGCGCAGTGGAAAGTGTTTTTCATAGAGTGGGCTGCCCACTGGGTAACCCAATGAAATCTGATCACTTTTTTAGATATTTAATCGAAGTAAAATTTCATATATATTTTTAAAAAATTTTTAAAAATATAAACAAAAAATTTACGTAAAACCTTGTATGTCTAAGAGGAGATGATCCGAATATGGGCAATGATTTTGTTTTTTTTAGAATATTTAATGTGTAATCGGAATTCGATTTAAAATTTGGCTATGCGAAAGTACTTAATAAAAAAGAAAAAAAAATGTAGCATTTATTAGATATATATTTCTTCAGTGCTTGAAATTTTAAATATAAACCTTTATTTGTATCCTTTTCTTTATTTTTACTTTCTTTATTTGGATCCTTTTCTACCTCTCAAAAAGTCTTGGCACAAATCGAAATGAATGAGTCCCCCTTATTTTGTTAAAGCATGAAACTGTAATTACCTAAATCTTTACTATCGCCCCACCCCACTAAACACTAAACAAGTACGGATTCTGCATTGTTCTTATTTTTTTTATATTATTTAATTATATTTATTAATATAAAGAATATAATTATGTCATCACCAAAAAAAATTATAGAATTATTTAATTTAGAGGATGTATGTATTTTACTACAACTACAACAAATATATTTTAGAAATAACCCCCAAAACTCCAGTAAAACCCACCGAGCTGGACTTTTTTTAAAACCGGTTTTTCCCAACCTTGGTTTTTTTCGTGTGTATGGTGAACAACCATAACTTGCTGAATATTCAAAAAAAAAAAGTTGAGAATAAATATTTGAGATGAATTTTTCTTTTCAAAAATAATGCCACCTGTTTTTTTATTGATGAAATGAAAAATACGGTTGGAATTCGCGAAAAACAGTTCACCCCTTCATTCGAGATGGCGGAAAACCTCAAGATGGCGAGGGGTTAATGGTCGAAAACTCGGAATTAATGTGTGTGATAATATAAAAAAATCTTGTGAAGAACAAACATTTTTATAAGAAAATTTATAAAAGAAAATATGTTGAAAACTTTGTGTCCCTTCTTTTTTCAATTATCTTGTAATAACTTGTTAGGTATATAAGCAAAATTTAAGAAAATGTCCAAAACCAAATTTGTAGAACAATTTGTTTTTTTCGTCTGTAGAGTTTTTTTGATAAAATGAACATTACAAAACTTACCCGTAAAGTCAAGGTGGCGGGAAACCTGCAAGGTGTTGATGGTTGTCGAAAACTCAGGTTTAATTAAGCTTTCTATATTTATGGAAGAAAAAATGTTTTTTATCTAACGAGTTGCGATATTAAATCCTAACTTTCTTGGACTATATACTGTTTTGTGGTTATTAAGCTACAAGCAACATGTATATAAATATTATTACTGTAGTAGTACAACGTAATATAATAAATATTTAGACTAGTTTTAGTTATTAGGTAGAGTTATAAATTGTAACAAGTAATATATTATTGTAGAATCAAAAATCTTTTACTAACACTGGACATTTGTTCCAGGTAAGGAGTCTTCAAAACGTAATAAACTCCCAGCTCATTTAGCACTACCTATGCTCTTGATGCGCCAAAACATGCGAGACTCTATGCTGACCATAACCAAAGTGAAATCGGAATCAGACGACCAACCTCGCGTATTTTGCCCAGATTGTGGAAGGGCTTACAAACTCAAGAGTTCTCTTCGTAACCATCTCAAGTGGGAGTGTGGTAAAGAACCGCAATTCACTTGCCCTTACTGCTCGTATAAAGCCAAGCAGAAAATGCACATCACCAGGCATATCGAAAGAATGCATAAAGTAATAGATTATTCAGCTATTAAACAAGAATCTCGCAATTTCTCGATGATTAAACAGGAGAGCAAGGACTCTGATAAGCCGGAGCAAAATAATAAACTTTAGTTTATTTTTGACCATGTTCGGTTTGACAATATAGTTATTTTTCTTGCATGTGATTCGAATTGTTAAAAGACGAATATATTTTTCATATATTATGTGTTAATTTTTATAAGCACTCTTTATTTTAGTACCAATGGCTTCTCATATGTTATTTTCGGGGCTTCCTTTTAACCTTCCAGTGGTCGCGTAGCTTTTCGGAACACGTATAGTCACCCCGGTCTCATAGACCAGCAACCTCGAGTGAATGAAAGAGAAACCTTTTTCTGTAAAATATGTATTCTGTACCTATTTAACTAGTAAAGTAGCATACAAATTAAATAGCACTTTTAGCCTTAACCTAAAAACTAAGGTGTTGTTTAGCAAACAAAAACAAAATGACCTGTTCAAAAACAAAAATAACATATTATTATTATTAGTTTAGTCGTTTTCCTTACTTACCTTCCTTAAGTTCGGCATATACATGTTATATGCTCTAAACACATGTGTTTAGAACATTTGAAGCAAAAAAATCTTGTATTTCTATTTGTTTCCAGTCACAGCACGCACATCAGCCTGAGGTAACATTTTCTTGATTCTATGAAGGAGTTATATTACAAAATTCCTGCAATATTACTCTTAGAGCTCGTGGAAGGTTTGTCATAGATGCTCGAATTTTCAGATGAAAAATTAAAGTATTTACAATTTCTCTCAAATAATTTCGTATCTGCTTTGTTGGGATGGAATATTACCTGAGAATTTATGCCAGCTATATTGGGCATGGTATAAAATAATACCATTGGCCACCTTCTTGTGTTTCTTCCACAGTCGTAACTGACACACAGCTTATACCCTACATCCACATCACCTTTAGTTTCATTATATTTCCTGACAATTACAGGTTTATATAAATCACCAATAGGATCAATATCATCATGATGAAAACTGGAGATCAGTAGTACATTTTTTCCTTTTTTTGGAATATATGATACGAGGGTGCTCTTGTAAATCCGAACATGCTCGAATACTGTGGTCTCTTGACAGGCTTCGAACTCTATTGGCAATTCTCTTTTATTTTTCCTTAGAGTAGCGATTACAGTCAACATATTTTCAGTCATCATTTGTTGGACAAGTGGTACAGACGTAAACTAGTTGTCCGTGGTTACGTTTCTACCTGAACCAGAAATATGTTCACACAGCCTAAGAACAACATCTGTGGGTTTATTTAACAATTTATACGGTCCTTCGGGTTGAGTGCCTAGATATCCTTCCAATTTAGATGTGTAAAACATTTTTGCGTCATAAAGAGCCAAAATTTTTACTCCGTATTTATTTGGCTTGGAGGGCATGTATTCTTTAAAACTACATCTCCCTCTAAAAGCTTTTTAAAAGTTTATCTGTCTGTCTTATCTGTCTATCTGTCTTTATAAAAGTTTATCTGTCTGTGAACGTTCTTGGCGGGTAAATTTATCGCCAAATCTGATGTGATGCAACACGAATTTAAATCGTTAACAGACATGGTTAAATGAAACATTTATATTCCATAACCGTTTATTTTCCACATATCTTCACAGTTAGTGCGATTA
>CAXKVY010010722.1:0-15466 GCA_964058915.1 Tetropium fuscum
GGAAATAGAGACACATTTAATTAGGTTCCTAGTATTGCCCAACATTAATTATAAGAACATATGAAGCTTATTTATTGCTCGTTACAGAACTAATTTTATTTTTTACTCATATTTGCTCTTTTTTTTAATTAGGTAAATACCAATTTTTCGTTTGTATTCCTGATATTGAATTATGTGTTACAGAATTATGTGTTCTGATAGCACATCTTTCACAAGAAAAGAGCTTGTTAGTATAATGAGAAACTGTGACAGTAAAGGAACTGAAAAACAATTCAATTTTTTGAACGAAGAGGTCATAAAACGAGCACAATGTCAAAAAAGAAAATATAAAGAAATTCGAAAAACATTATCACGTTTTAAGGCAGAATATAAGTCACGTTGGTCAAAGGCGTGTAGAATAGAGGATCGATTTTAAAATAATAATAGGGAATGGCTAGATGCACCGATTTTGTTTCTTAAAAAAAATTAAAATAAACGCGGTCGCCCAGAGGTGAACTTCGAGTGTAGTTCCGAACGAACAAAACGATTAAAAACTAAGGAATTAAGATATACTACCCCAGTGTGTGTACTAACATATGCCGCACAAATGAGTTTGAGATCAGAAGGACACACAGAAGCTTCGAAAATAATTCAGGAAATAACATGTACGACTCCAAAACGAGCTACTAATATAGACATGCCTACAAAAAGTCCTTGGAATCACAATCACAATGCATGTCGGGTGAAAACGCCCTTGCTGTCTTGATTGCTGGAAAACTATCTAGACACCAGTATGAAGTAGTAAGGGCTAGTGTTCAGGATATATTTCCTTCATATAAGAGCGTTCAAGCATCAAAAAAGCTATGCTGTCCAGTCAACATCACTATCACAGAGACTTCAGCTAGTTTTCCTTTACAGGACCTACTCAATCACACCGTTCACCGTTTATTGCAAACTATAGAGAATGTAATTTAAACACATGTTGGAGATGCTGAATTAGATAAATTATGCTTGTACACAAAATGGGGGATCGATGGCTCGTCAGGGCATAGTTCGTTTAAACAGGCATTTCATGGTTCTGAGGAAAGTGATTCGGCCGTATTCATAACATGTATAGTTCCTGTTCGTTTGGTATGTGGCGCAAAGATTATTTGGCAAAACCCGAGTTCCGCATCAACAGCTTATTGTAGATCTCTCAAAATTGAATTTGCCAAGGAATCTACAGCACTTAGCATTGCAGAGAAAGACAGTGTTGACAATGAAATACGATTAATTGAAAACTCTTCCACAGCAACTCTGAACAGAAATCTACAAATAAATCACAAATTAATATTTGCTATGGTAGATGGCAAGGTAACGCCATTACCGAGACAAACTCTACCCAAAAATGTTTTATCTGCGGTGCAACATCAAAACTTTTTAATAAAATAGACGAGATGATCAGCAGGAGCATAAAGCCTGAAAATTTGGAATACGGCTTATCTGTCTTACATGGGTGGATTCATATGTTTGAGTGCCTTCTACATCTGGCACATAAATTACCAATTAAAAAATGGCAGGCTTGAGGAAGCGATAAAGAAATAGTTGCTAAAAACAAAGCTCGCATTCAAAGAGAGTTTAAGGAAAAGTGTGGATTGATCATTGATATGCCCAAACCAGGCTTCGGTAATACGACTGATGGTAACACCGCTAGAAGGTTTTCCAAGAACGCAGAATTAACAGCGGAAATAACAAGACTTGACGTGGAATTGATAAAAAAAATCCATGCAGTAATGATAGTGATTGCTAGTGGTTACGATACAGACGTAGAAAAATTTCGCCTGTTTACTTATGACATTGCCAGGTACTTCGTTGAAAAGTATACCTGGTACAATATGCCACCTACCATGCACAAATATTTAATTCACGGTCCCGAAATAATTTCCACGGCATTACTTCCTATCGGTCAATTGAGTGAAGAAGCGCAAGAGGCTCGTAACAAAGACTTCAAAAGATATCGGGAACATAATTCCCGAAACTGCAGTCGCTCAAAAACGAACGAAGACATATTCCACTTCTTACTCATCAGTAGTGATCCAGTAATTACGAGCATGCGTAAAATAAAACGGAAAAAATGCAATACATTCCAGATGACGTAAGAAATCTGTTAAAAGCTCCAAATGTACAAATTGTTACTGATGTTGATCCTGGTAATGAGGATATAGACCAAGTGGACTCTTCTAACGATTCTGATGCTTCATCTGAAATGCTGTATTAATATATTCAGTAAAAAATGTACAATGTTCTACATAGAATTTTTTTACCATATTTCATTATTTGACACTTTTCCATCACTGCCGATTTCCCCGAAAATGGCCTCAAATTTGAAAGAGAAAATCCTGTATATCTTATATTTTGGATTCTGGAGACGATTTTAAGTACCATTCATGGGCATGGTCTTAAAAACTTTTTTGTGACAATTTAATTTATAGGGCTGTTTTTCTTTTTGCATTCAGCACCGGACTAGCTAGGACAGTCGAATCAATCAAATGGACCATCACGATAAGGGAAATATGTAAAAGTGATATGTTTCGTTTTTGAAATTGGTTTACGACCTACCTACAATGAATCAAAATTTCCGAAATCATAAATTTGTAGTCAACTTTTTCCAGTGGCAACATATTTCAAACACCCAGTAGATAAATACCATATTTCACGACAAATTTATGCAATCATACATAAAATCGTATCGGGTATCCAAAAATGTAAGAATATGTTCTGGGCATTAAAAGTGTTCAATTTAAAATTTCAAAGTTGGGATCGTTTCCGGGGAAACCGGAAGTGATGGAAAAGTATAAAGTAATGAAAAAGTGGCCGTTTTTGGTATATATCACCGCTGCCAAGTTTAATACATATCGTGAAAACTTTGGAAATTATGTCTTGTCTAATGATTATGTTGACACCTGGTATATGTATGTATAAATATAGTGCATAATAGTATACATGACTTCTAATTATCAGAAACAACTTATATTTAGTGTCACAGCCTATTTCATATTCGAAATAAATAATGAAATATTTATTGCCAACTTTTGAGGTCCCTTGCCCCACTGTGCGACGTGAGATATGAAAATAACGAAATTCTATTTCTCTTAACTTCATGCGCTAATGGGATAAACTTTTAACCTATTGTCGTCACGGTAGACATTCCGATATTATCTACATTTCAATAGCTACATCCCAAGGGTCGTTTAACTCATTTCCACTTTCAGTACAAATGTATGCATAAAGCTTGGATTATCCATTTGCGTAGTTCGGTGGGCAGATCATCAATAACTGACACTCAAACAGCACAACCGTTGTTTATTATGCCCATCTACAGATTAATTCAGCCAGCTTTACGAAGAACTAATGCCATATCATTTTATCCAACTCTTAAGATAAAACGTATTTTATAAAATGAAATATATCCTGGACAAAATATATTTATTATGAGATCTAACGACGCAGAAGATAGTTTATATCAGACCTTTATATTTTTATGTCGTCGTCGCAAATCCTGTTTGGTGACAGCGATAAAAAATATAGGTTATCAGTTAGCAAAGGGAAAGTTGCTATACCAATCAAAATATTTTTAAGAATCTGCATGATTTTCTAAAACAATATCTGTTATTATTCATTTTAAAATAAGAAAGATAAACATTCTTTACGGCACATTGAACAAAGATATCATAAATAGTATTTTGCATGTGGTGTGTAGAGTTACAAAACTGCATTCCTATTACACGGCTGGCCAGTAGGTTGGAATAATTCAATATTTTAATGTAATTTTGGTGCATATATCTTCTGAATAATATGGAATGAGTTAAGGCAATATTCGTATTATCAGACCCTGCTGTACTAATAGGTATGGAAACTTGTGGATTTATTCCACTTCTGGTAGGTATGTCTATCATAGATTGCTGTGCTGCAATCGGTGCCAAAAAACCATCTCTTTTTTCTAACTGATTTTTACCAAAATGCAACAAATAATTATGTCTAAGATGACAAATTCTATGTGTATCAAAACAATGTGTACTACAAAACAACACAAATACTATGTGTTTCAAATTATGTGTACCAAAACAATTAATACATAAGTATTTATTTCTAACTAACTTATGACGATCTACGGGAGACAATTCTACAAAATTTTGGACAGTTGAATATTAAATGTATATTTCCATTACATATTAGACATATTTTATCAAAATTAGTATTCTTCTGAACAAGGAAGTTCCGAGAATATTTTGGTTTTGAATTACTATTTGAAGATATAGTGGTTTTATTACCAGTATAAATTTTTGTTTGTTGTTTAACAAACAAAATAATGTCCTCGTAGTACGGTATATTATCAGAGTCTCTATGGGTATTTTCAAATAAGCTAGTCTAAGGATCAAGTTTTTTCAAAGCTAAATAGGATAAGATGTAATCAAATAAATCAGTAATTTCTAATTTTGTAAGTGTTTTTGTAGAGGTATCAGACTTTTAGAAGAAATTATTTAGAGCAAAGGGATTTCAATGAACAAAGGGAATTTAATTTAGATATATGCAAAGCTATGTCAAGAGTGAACATACCTCTTAATAAATAAAAAAAAACAGATTTCAAGCAAATTATCGAAAAGTATTGCAAAAAACACATTCCAGATAAAAGTACCACTCGTAAAAATTATGTTACACCTGTCTACAGAGAAACAATGCAACAATTTAAAACAATCATTGGCAATAATTATATATGGTTTAACGTTGATGAAACTACTGACGGTTGTGGAAGGTTCGTTGGAAATTTAATTACAGGAGTTTTGAACGAAGAAATTCCAACAAAAGGGTATTTAATTAGCTCAAAAGAATTAAACAAAACTAACAGCAATACGATTTCCAAGTTTGTTAATGAAGGATTGGCAATTTTTTTTTACCTGAAGCTGTGCAAAGTGAAAAAGTAGTACTTATGCTTTCGGACGCAGCAGAATATATGGTCAAAGCTGCATCGCATTTAAAATTTTTTTATGAAAATGTAATACACTGCACATGTTTGGCACATGGGCTCAATCGAATCCCATAGACTATAAGGATGTAATTTCCTTGAGTCAATAAGTTAATAAGTAACGGCAAAAAATATTTTTTAAAGCGCCTTTAAGGGTACAAATGTTTAAAGAAAAGAATATATATTTTATTTTTCATTTTTTGTATTTTATTAAAACGTTTATTTTAATTTGTCACTATAAATTTTTTAATTTGTCACTATTTTAATTTGTAACATAAATAATGCTTTCAATAAAAACTTTTTGAGCTTTTTTTGTCACATTGTGTACTTATTTTTGCAAAGTAATGTGCTTTTTTAAGTGCTTTAATATAACATGTGCTTATTTTTCCGGTCTTTGAAAACCACCTTTGTAAAACTGAAGAAGAAAGTTGAGAATTGTGCCAAAAATATAAGCGACATCATTAAAGATATACCTTGACTAGGCGAGACTATGTAAAAGACAAAGAAACGAACTGGACTGATGCGTTTAATATCTTCACCGTAGGTACTAAAAAAGTGATGATACTACCAAAATGCCAATTAAAAATTCATTCTTTATATCCCGTCTAGTCACCTTCAATGAAACTTTTGATGATAACAAAGAACTGTTATGGCAGGAAGCGATATAAAGTTATTTTCTTATTTTTAGTTGTTAGTATTTAGTTATTAGTATTTCGTGAGCATGAAGAATTCAAATTCAAATTCATTCCTGTTTCCTTAACAAAGAGTCTCGCAGTTGTTCCTATCCTACCGACTACGCCAATTAAGTATCAGCACAGGAAAAACTACCAAAAATAAACAATTCACACAGGAACAAACTTTATTTCGTACAGTAAGACAAGTAAAATGTAATGTTAAATGTTGTTCAGTGCAGCTGATCTTTTATCTTATGACACCAGACATATCGATGGCCAAACTGCAATACCCGGTATCTGAAAAAAGTCAATTATACAGGGGAGACAAAAAAATATTTTATGCCAAAAGTAAAATAATATCGTAACTTTTTTTTCCTGACGAAAAGTAGTTAATGATCATTAATAAATAAACATAACAGAAAAATTTAAATTTCGGAATAATTTGCATTTATTTTGTATATACGGGGTATTGTCAATATTTATTTAATATAAATTTGAGATACAGGTTTTTATTATGTCTAGATGCACAATTTTATTAGATAAGCCGATATTTGAGCAAACTGCATTAATAAAAAGCATAAATTGATTAGAAGATTGTTTTCTATTAATATAACCACTTAGATACTAAATCTATAAATCTTTTGGGTAAATTATCATAAAAAATATGGCAATCTGCTGGTAAAATTGATTTTCGATCTTGTAAATGATTATATTTATCACTTTTTATACATAATCTCTGTTTGTGCAATTTAATGTAGCTTGCTATTTCAAGACTTTTTGCATTAACAACAAGCACCGGTAACGGTTTGAATTCATCATTAAAATTCTTTAAAAAAAAACTATTTTTATTCGGATCGTACATCAATAGATCAGTAACTGTTGGATCATTCTTCATCTTTCCAGGTCTAATACTTTTGTATGCTGCTTCGCAACTGGAATAATTTTTAAAAAAGTCATGAGTTAGCAAACGAACTCTAAAGGGAAACGGTTTTACACCTGCATCTTCAGTAACTCTTATGTAATCACGTGGGAGATAAATCTTTCGATTTTTAAGTTTCAATTCTATCAAATGGTGCATACTGTCACATTCCATTTGAGTGTGACTTTTTTCTAGGTATTTCTGGTCTATTATCTGTCCTTTTTTTATTGAAAGATTTAGGAGTGCATTGGAAAGTGTCGCATTTCTGTTCTGATAACAACATCCATCGGACCAGAAAATAACAGGTAAATTTGTATCAACACAGTTTTCTTCTATATGACTCACAATTATCGACGTAAAAGTAGATGCACTTAAATCTTCCTGAGTTTGATCCCACCAGTAATTTGTAGCGTCATGGTTTTGTAAGTTATAAATAGATAAATTGTGAATAGTCAATTTCTTCTTATAATATATCGCACTTGCATTTACCACAGGACAGTTTTTAACAGCTTGACGGTCCATAGTAAAAGTATAATTTTTGAGGTTAATAGCATCCTCTTTATCTTTAGTCTTATGTTCTCTAGCTAAATTTTCTCTCTCTATGTGAGACTCATAAACAAAGTCTTCAATGTTGTTAACCTAGTAAGCACTAGAAGTATCAAAAAAGTCTTTCTTCGGTTGGTACAAGCTTAAGTTCAAATCACAAAAAATTTGGTCAAGAATCGGGTTTTCTTGATTGTTAATATCGCAGTGTTTTAGGTACTCATTATATAATTGACTCTTTGACTGAAACAGCGTTTTCAAGTACAGCCTATTCGTGTCCTTACGACAATAATGTGAGGGTATTTTCGGTAGACTATTGAACTACTCACTAAGAAAGTTCCTCTTTATTTTGTTTCGGTTTTTAGATCTAGTTTCATCTGTACTGCTAATAGAAGTGTACCAAGTAATGTCAAGCCCGTGTTCAGTTTCCTTAAACCAATCGTGTACCATGTCCTCTTTTAATCCGAAAGTATTCAAAAAGGTTCTTTTGCATACCCTCTTTTTTTCATTATTAATATTTCTTAAATGGTACCAATAGGTGCCACTTCTTCTTGATGGTCCTTCCCCCTTTGATGACCTCTTTGTTTTCATGTATTCCATATTACCTATTATGCAAGCTCTTTTTTATCCCCAATCCATTTTTTCCCAAAAAGTCTGGAACCTCTCTTTTTTCTCTCTTCTTCTGAAAATGCGACACAAGTGTTTCTTTGATTTCTTTGAATTTTTTTTTATTTTTATTCTTCTAGACTTGGTTTTAACCTGTTCCAGTTTTCTTTATCTGCTTTCCTTTTTCTCGTTCGCGCTTTTGTGCTTTCACCTTCCGGTGCATTTTCATCTGAACTTGTCATACTTTGTGCTTAATTTTCTTCATTAGCAGATGCTTCTGGACATTCAGGAATTTGTTCTGGATCATAATCTTGATCATCTCTCTGATCTTCTATAAGATTAGATTCCACCAAGACTTCGGGAACTTCGTCGGGAAAAAAGTTCATTTGCTGTAAATTTGCTGCATTATTTTGGAACTCCTGGGGTAAAATATTCTCCAATGATAAAGAGTGAATTTTGATAAAATTAGGATTCGTAATAGAATCCGTAATTCAAAAAGCGGACTTTCTATTACTGGTGTTAGGACACCAGAGGTATTAACTTGGTAGGTAGTAATGACTCTATTAAATTCATTGGACGTACTTTCAGGAATATTATTGACAATAATAGGAGTTTCTTGATCATTTTCTATTGCATAGACAAAATTTTATCTATTCGAGTCGGTTTCATACGAAAAAATATATCAACTGACCTTTTGAACTTTCTTATATTATTTTTTGAATTTGCTAGAAAGTATTCTAGAATATAGACCACCATAGTCACCAAATAGTTTAACTTGAAGTGATTTATTGGTCATTTGGATCCTAATGTATACATACATGTATACATTTACGAGTTATGTTTACACCTAAAATGTTGAATTGATACCAGATAATAAGTTAATCAAAAATTCGAGTATTTTAATTTTACCACTATACATGGTTTTCTTTTAACACTCGGAGTAGTTTCCACAAACACCTAAACACTTTCACTTCGCTCGACGCGCGTTTCGCCAACCAAGTTGGCATCATCCGGAGACGATTAAAACTCATCTTAAAGTACAAAATCTACCATATTTATACTATTTTCATGGTGACGTCACTAATGATATCACCATGAAAATTACGCGTGACTAATCACGCTTCAATGATCGGTTGCTAAGCAACGCGTAAAGCGGGCTATACGGTATAGGTCCCTTGTTGCTATTCATACTACTTTTACATTTTACAATTATGCTCTCAAATGCATCCAACTGTCTTTTATTGGTCACATTTCTAACTAATCTTAAATTACTAATATCTATTCTATGATTGTTGTCAAAAGCATATTGTGCAAACACTAGACTTATCTGTTCTTCCATATTTTAGATGAGCCATATGCTTTTTAAATCTGGTGTTAATTGATCGTCTCGTTTGTCCAACATATTTTCGATCACAATCATTACAACTAATTTCGTAAATCCCATACCTTTCATTTGGAACAATTTTATCCTTTGGATTGTATAAAAGTTGTTGTAATTTATTACTCGACGAATGAATCGCTGTTATACCCAGGTGTTTGAAGACCTTACTCAAACCACGAGTAAACCGGGGTTCGTACGAGATGGATACATATTTTGGAGTCTCTATATCCTTTTGAACGGTCGTAGAATTACGAAGTGTGTTCAACTATATCTCTAGGATAACCGTTACTCACAGCTATATCTTTAATTAATACTTTTTCTTTTTCAAACCTCTCATTACTGAGAGAGAAACTTAGTAAACGATGGACAAGAAAATTAAAACTTGCCATTTTATGTTCATAGCAGTGGTGAGAGTCAATAGGGATATATCTGATCGTACTGGTATATTTTCTATATATATGAAATTCTAACCTATTGTCACTATTTTTAATTACTAATACATCTAAAAATTGAAGTTTTCCATTATTTCCTATTTCATATGTAAACTTTACAGAAATGAAACGACGATTTAATTTGGAAATCAAGTTTTCTACATCCGCAATCTTAGTGTCAAACACGGCAAAAATGTCATCTACATACCTCAGCCAAATCCTAAGAAAATACTCGAATTCTTCTTTTGCTTCAGTTCCAAACCGACTCATGAAGACATTAGCAATGACAGGGGATGAACAGTTACCCATTGCGGTTCCTTTATGTTGTTCATAGAACTTGTCATTGAAACGGAAGCAATTTTGTTTCATACACAGTTTTGTAAGGTTTATATATTCTTCTATTACTTCTCTTCTATAGTTGTTTAATTCGAGTTAATCCTCAAGATAGTCCAATGTCTGTGGAATTGGTACACTCGGAAATAATAAACAAACATCAAAGGAAATCAAAATTTCACCCTCTTGCAATTAAATATTCTTGACCTTATCAATGAAATCATTCGAATTTTTAACTGAAAAACTAGCCTGTGCAATGGGCAAACTTTAAAAATCGTTAGTCAACCATTTTGATAAGTGGTAAGTCGGAGATCCAATTGACTTGACGCACCGACTTCCCTGGCTTATGAATTTTTGGTAGACAATACCTATTCTTAACAGGTGGAGTAATAAGGTTGTTACATGATTTGAGGACATTTTTTATTTCAGTGGTCATTCTTGGTAAGTTCTTTATAAGGATCATTACTAATTAGGTTATTTATCCGTTTAATCGCTGAAAAGACAGTGTTTTTATTCTTCTTTCCAATGCAAGCGATTGCGGACCCACGTGAATCGAGCCATCCGATGATGGAAACAAGCAAGGAGGAAGCAAGCGTATGCATTGTGTTCGACGTCGAGCTCTAGAAAAATTGTACATTTAAGACATTAGGATTACAAAGTGGCATAAAAACAAAAGTAACTCTTGATTCTTTTAATACGTAACTTACCTTAAATTTTTGCGATTAATCATTCTTCTTATCATATGACTTGAGACTAAAACTCTTGTTTGGTTTCGAAATGTATCATTATTTTCTCTCAAACTTTGATTTATATTCCTACGAACATTTCTTATCAAAATTTGTTCTTATCGAGCTCGAATTATTTTTGTTTGCCCTCCATGATACAAAAAGGTTAACATCACCTGTTTAATCAAACCTGTTTAATCAAACTCGTCATATAATATGCAAATATAATTTCTCATTTCTGTTATTGCCAATTGTGACATTATACGCTTGTTTATATGCAAATTTTACAATATTTTTCAATCGAAACTATCGACATGAACAGTATAAACACAATATTAACATATTCTGCTGCTGCATTACCAGATTTCAAACAAAACATTTTTTGTTTCCAGTGGTGACTTGATTGTTGCAATACTTAGCCCACCAGAAAATTATTTTTTCATTATGATAGGTACATTAAGAAAATTGACTTCTATGCCTAATAATTGATAATAAGATTGTTGATTACTAAATTGTATTATCTGATTGTTCTTATAAAGTTGAGAAAGTGTGTTCTTAATTCCTTGTAGATAATTATGGTTCAAATTGATAAACTATGTTTAAGTGAGCTTTATACTAACTACCTTTAAGTGAGATTATACAATTAGTAACTAACTTTAACTGATTATACAATTCTTGGCTATGATTTTCATAGGGATTGTCAAAATTTTGTTCTTCTTCTTCGAAGTATCCCTCATATGGGATACTGATTATATTGTTATGGGGAATGCTGGTTGGAATCCGTATCTGAATGAAATACAAGGAGTATTTCATTCAGATATGGATTCCAGCGTGGAAAGTTGGGCGAGATTGACATTGAAACAAATTTGGTATTCGTTGTGGTAAATTTGTATTTTGATTTTTGTTAAAATGTTGGAATATATTTTGTGGCTGTTTGGTGGGCATCACTGATTCACCGGTTATGGGTAGAGGTTTGGAATTAATATATGTTTGGTTAGATTTGCACACATCCTGGGGTTTATTTACTGATTGTCCAAATACTTGTCTGTTTGTAGGGAATCTATGCTGATAGTTTGGTTTCTGTTTTATATTAACTGGGCCTTTTGGGAATGGTTGTTTATTCCGATTGTACTGATTAAACTGGAGCTTTACACTAGGCTTAAAGTTTGGTCGTATAATAGTGTTTGAGTTATTTAAGTTTTCAGAGTCACTTTCTAATTTTTCTAAATTCTTTTCGTTGTTCATCAATGGTTATATTAGAATCTCTTGCTGTAACAACAACCAGTTGTCTTATAACTGTAACTTTTTAAGAGATGAACCAATGATTAATAGAATAACATCGTTGCACTTGATTTATTAAAACTAAAATATGGGAAATTGGCCTCCTAAACTTTTTCAATTATATCTTTGTCGTATAGGATGTACTTCAATTAGTATAGGGGTCCTCTGGATCGAGATTGTGAACAATACTTGGTACTCACGTGCTTTGGCTTGTACGTGCTTCTTCTGGAACACTGTTTTTTTTGGATTTCTTGAGCACGAAGAATTGAAATTCAAATTCATTCCTGGTTCCTTAACAAAGAGTCTCACAGTTGTTCCTATCCTACCGACTGCGCCAATTAAGTCTGAGCACAGGAGAAACTACCAAAAATAAACAATTCACACAGGAACAAACTTTATTTCGTACAGTAAGACAAGTACAAGGTAATGTTAAATGTTGTTCAGCGCAGCTGACCTTTTATCTTATGACACCAGACATATACTATATTAAATATATACAGATTAAAATTGATGTTATAACTCACATATATCAACTGTCTAATTAATAATTAATCGGCGTTCTTTCTAATAATGTTCTTTCTAAGTGTACACTAACATTGGTTATCTATTTCAGGCATAAACAACATTCCCGATCATGACAAGATGATATCTATTGTTTGAAACTGGAGATAAATGAGCAGGAAACATGTCATTGTTATACTCCAGCGAATCTCCGAGTCATATAACCCTTTGCTCCAATGGATCTTCTACAGATTGCTCTCCCTGTGTATGGAATAATATTTCACCACTTCCTCCTTCATTTCCTGGCACGATACCAGCTTCGGAAGACCCGCGAATAGAAATCCTAAGACGTTATTCTTATGGCATTGCTCTTCCTTCCATATGCTTACTGGGAATAATAGGAAATATATTTAATTTAATAGTTTTGACAAGAAGAAATATGAGAGGTACTGCGTACATCTATATGAGGGGTAAGTTCATAGGATAGGTTAATATTTTTGGTACCTACTCTAAAGAAACATATTCGGAATTCAGTGCAAATGTATTTATAATAATTACGTACAATGCTACGTATTTATTTGACATTTTACAGTATCTCATTTTATTTAAACGGTTTAATCATGATAGTTTTATAAGTCGTACAATTATAATGACCCTTCCTACTAATTATTGTTATTTAATTATGCCAATCGGCTGCTCAGGTATATTACGGGGGTTGTGGGTAAATTAGAGGTTCTCGTAGTACTGAAAATACTCTTAGAATGTATCACGGTTCGAGATAGAGAAGTCATAGCTGAACAGTTACTGCATTTATCTCTACTTTTATTTATTTTAACCACAACAAAATATCTTTGTACGCCATATCAGCAGTACTGAAAGAGTACGACAGACCGCAGAAATGGAAAAGAATAATTGACAGCTGTAACCTCTGCTAATCAGACTTTCACTTAGTATTGAAATGTTTTGCCACTGGCAAAGAGGTTGTCACACAGCAAGACCTGGCGATTCCTGTGTAATGGTTTTTAAGACAATTATTTTATCTTGTCCTGGCAGACTTTTGGAGGTCCCCTCGTAGAAATTGGACGTGGCTTAGAATCCTAGGAAGAGGTTTTATCGCAGCAGATCGAAGAACCATCAGAACTGGGATTTACCAACAACGGTACAGCGGTGGAGAGGTATTGCTTTCAGGAACTAAGGCAATGGTTGGCACAGTTTCATTGTCAGATTTATCATTACAGGAAAAATTAGGAAGTAACAAAATATGTATGAATTTCCACGCTGGAGCGTGAAATCAAGAGTAAAATATGAAATTTAAGCAAAACTAATTAGGTGATTAAATTAATTTAATATAATTAAATTAATAAAAAGTGATATAAATGTTAAGTAGCTATTAAAACCAGATAAAAAGAAAATATTTTAGCAACAGGTGAATAGGTAACTAATTAATCAAATAATTTAGTTACTTGATAAGTTATTTACTTATCAAAAAAATATTAGCTAAAATATATCAAATGGATATAAAAATAAATATATGTAAATATATGTAATAGTGAAATTATTTTAAGTAATAATAAAATTGCATTAAATTTGACTAAAATCCCCAGAAATTGTAAATTAAAATCTGTGCAATTGGCAGTAACCACAGTAAAGTGGTTTGGAAATTAAGCTATACGACAAGACGTATACAAAGGTACGTGACTTATTTAATGATCTCAGGTAAGATATCAAAAATTAAAGTAAGTTAGGGCCTAAGCCTGTGGTTATTTCCACTTGGAAATTACTATAGGTAACGGAAATTATTCGGTCTTTAAGCGTCCTGTGCTGGAATTTATTAAGGTATATATATATATATATATATATATATATATATATATATATATATATATATATATATATATATATATATATATATATATATATATATATATATATATATATATATATATATATATATATATATACCTTAATATATATATATACATATATATATATATATATATATATATATATATACCTTAATAATATATATATATATATATATATATATATATATATATATATATATATATATATATATATATATATATATATATACCTTAATATATATATATATATATACATATATATATATATATATATATATATATACCTTAATATATATATATATACCTTAATAATATATATATATATATATATATATATATATATATATATATATATATATATATATATATATATATATATATATATATATATATATATATATATATATATATATATATATATATATATATATATATATATATATATATATATATATATATATATATATATATATATATATATATATATATATATATATACATATATATATATATATATATATATATATATATATATATATATATATATATATATATATATATATATATATATATATATATATATATATATATATATATATATGTATATATATATATTATATATATATATATATATATATATATATATATATATATATATATATATATATATATATATATATATATATATATATATATATATATATATATATATATATATATATATATATATATATATATATATATATATATATATATATATATATATATATATATATATATATATATATATATATATATATATATATATATATATATATATATATATATATATATATATATATATATATATATATATATATATATATATATATATTTTGTGTAAAGTAATCTTGGGTTTGTAGCATTTCATTACATAGAAATAAGCAAATAGACGAATAAGAAGGAAAACACACTTACCAGTGCTATATCTGGACATACATACGGAAGCGAACCACTATACACACGAAAACGAACCACTTAGAAGTTGTACAAGTTCTTTCACCTTTCTTGAGGATCTTCAGAGCAGTATACGATTTATTTGCTCTGAAGATGCTTAATAAAATGAAATGATTATTAACTGTCAGTTTAAAAACAAATGCCATGGTGCGATACATGGTTGAAAAGAGAATTTAAAGACAAATCAGATAGGCAAAAAAAATATACAGGGTACCCTTTAAAATAACAAC
>CAXKVY010010723.1:0-10102 GCA_964058915.1 Tetropium fuscum
CATTTGAGTGTGACTTTTTTCTAGGTATTTCTGGTCTATTATCTGTCCTTTTTTTATTGAAAGATTTAGGAGTGCATTGGAAAGTGTCGCATTTCTGTTCTGATAACAACATCCATCGGACCAGAAAATAACAGGTAAATTTGTATCAACACAGTTTTCTTCTATATGACTCACAATTATCGACGTAAAAGTAGATGCACTTAAATCTTCCTGAGTTTGATCCCACCAGTAATTTGTAGCGTCATGGTTTTGTAAGTTATAAATAGATAAATTGTGAATAGTCAATTTCTTCTTATAATATATCGCACTTGCATTTACCACAGGACAGTTTTTAACAGCTTGACGGTCCATAGTAAAAGTATAATTTTTGAGGTTAATAGCATCCTCTTTATCTTTAGTCTTATGTTCTCTAGCTAAATTTTCTCTCTCTATGTGAGACTCATAAACAAAGTCTTCAATGTTGTTAACCTAGTAAGCACTAGAAGTATCAAAAAAGTCTTTCTTCGGTTGGTACAAGCTTAAGTTCAAATCACAAAAAATTTGGTCAAGAATCGGGTTTTCTTGATTGTTAATATCGCAGTGTTTTAGGTACTCATTATATAATTGACTCTTTGACTGAAACAGCGTTTTCAAGTACAGCCTATTCGTGTCCTTACGACAATAATGTGAGGGTATTTTCGGTAGACTATTGAACTACTCACTAAGAAAGTTCCTCTTTATTTTGTTTCGGTTTTTAGATCTAGTTTCATCTGTACTGCTAATAGAAGTGTACCAAGTAATGTCAAGCCCGTGTTCAGTTTCCTTAAACCAATCGTGTACCATGTCCTCTTTTAATCCGAAAGTATTCAAAAAGGTTCTTTTGCATACCCTCTTTTTTTCATTATTAATATTTCTTAAATGGTACCAATAGGTGCCACTTCTTCTTGATGGTCCTTCCCCCTTTGATGACCTCTTTGTTTTCATGTATTCCATATTACCTATTATGCAAGCTCTTTTTTATCCCCAATCCATTTTTTCCCAAAAAGTCTGGAACCTCTCTTTTTTCTCTCTTCTTCTGAAAATGCGACACAAGTGTTTCTTTGATTTCTTTGAATTTTTTTTTATTTTTATTCTTCTAGACTTGGTTTTAACCTGTTCCAGTTTTCTTTATCTGCTTTCCTTTTTCTCGTTCGCGCTTTTGTGCTTTCACCTTCCGGTGCATTTTCATCTGAACTTGTCATACTTTGTGCTTAATTTTCTTCATTAGCAGATGCTTCTGGACATTCAGGAATTTGTTCTGGATCATAATCTTGATCATCTCTCTGATCTTCTATAAGATTAGATTCCACCAAGACTTCGGGAACTTCGTCGGGAAAAAAGTTCATTTGCTGTAAATTTGCTGCATTATTTTGGAACTCCTGGGGTAAAATATTCTCCAATGATAAAGAGTGAATTTTGATAAAATTAGGATTCGTAATAGAATCCGTAATTCAAAAAGCGGACTTTCTATTACTGGTGTTAGGACACCAGAGGTATTAACTTGGTAGGTAGTAATGACTCTATTAAATTCATTGGACGTACTTTCAGGAATATTATTGACAATAATAGGAGTTTCTTGATCATTTTCTATTGCATAGACAAAATTTTATCTATTCGAGTCGGTTTCATACGAAAAAATATATCAACTGACCTTTTGAACTTTCTTATATTATTTTTTGAATTTGCTAGAAAGTATTCTAGAATATAGACCACCATAGTCACCAAATAGTTTAACTTGAAGTGATTTATTGGTCATTTGGATCCTAATGTATACATACATGTATACATTTACGAGTTATGTTTACACCTAAAATGTTGAATTGATACCAGATAATAAGTTAATCAAAAATTCGAGTATTTTAATTTTACCACTATACATGGTTTTCTTTTAACACTCGGAGTAGTTTCCACAAACACCTAAACACTTTCACTTCGCTCGACGCGCGTTTCGCCAACCAAGTTGGCATCATCCGGAGACGATTAAAACTCATCTTAAAGTACAAAATCTACCATATTTATACTATTTTCATGGTGACGTCACTAATGATATCACCATGAAAATTACGCGTGACTAATCACGCTTCAATGATCGGTTGCTAAGCAACGCGTAAAGCGGGCTATACGGTATAGGTCCCTTGTTGCTATTCATACTACTTTTACATTTTACAATTATGCTCTCAAATGCATCCAACTGTCTTTTATTGGTCACATTTCTAACTAATCTTAAATTACTAATATCTATTCTATGATTGTTGTCAAAAGCATATTGTGCAAACACTAGACTTATCTGTTCTTCCATATTTTAGATGAGCCATATGCTTTTTAAATCTGGTGTTAATTGATCGTCTCGTTTGTCCAACATATTTTCGATCACAATCATTACAACTAATTTCGTAAATCCCATACCTTTCATTTGGAACAATTTTATCCTTTGGATTGTATAAAAGTTGTTGTAATTTATTACTCGACGAATGAATCGCTGTTATACCCAGGTGTTTGAAGACCTTACTCAAACCACGAGTAAACCGGGGTTCGTACGAGATGGATACATATTTTGGAGTCTCTATATCCTTTTGAACGGTCGTAGAATTACGAAGTGTGTTCAACTATATCTCTAGGATAACCGTTACTCACAGCTATATCTTTAATTAATACTTTTTCTTTTTCAAACCTCTCATTACTGAGAGAGAAACTTAGTAAACGATGGACAAGAAAATTAAAACTTGCCATTTTATGTTCATAGCAGTGGTGAGAGTCAATAGGGATATATCTGATCGTACTGGTATATTTTCTATATATATGAAATTCTAACCTATTGTCACTATTTTTAATTACTAATACATCTAAAAATTGAAGTTTTCCATTATTTCCTATTTCATATGTAAACTTTACAGAAATGAAACGACGATTTAATTTGGAAATCAAGTTTTCTACATCCGCAATCTTAGTGTCAAACACGGCAAAAATGTCATCTACATACCTCAGCCAAATCCTAAGAAAATACTCGAATTCTTCTTTTGCTTCAGTTCCAAACCGACTCATGAAGACATTAGCAATGACAGGGGATGAACAGTTACCCATTGCGGTTCCTTTATGTTGTTCATAGAACTTGTCATTGAAACGGAAGCAATTTTGTTTCATACACAGTTTTGTAAGGTTTATATATTCTTCTATTACTTCTCTTCTATAGTTGTTTAATTCGAGTTAATCCTCAAGATAGTCCAATGTCTGTGGAATTGGTACACTCGGAAATAATAAACAAACATCAAAGGAAATCAAAATTTCACCCTCTTGCAATTAAATATTCTTGACCTTATCAATGAAATCATTCGAATTTTTAACTGAAAAACTAGCCTGTGCAATGGGCAAACTTTAAAAATCGTTAGTCAACCATTTTGATAAGTGGTAAGTCGGAGATCCAATTGACTTGACGCACCGACTTCCCTGGCTTATGAATTTTTGGTAGACAATACCTATTCTTAACAGGTGGAGTAATAAGGTTGTTACATGATTTGAGGACATTTTTTATTTCAGTGGTCATTCTTGGTAAGTTCTTTATAAGGATCATTACTAATTAGGTTATTTATCCGTTTAATCGCTGAAAAGACAGTGTTTTTATTCTTCTTTCCAATGCAAGCGATTGCGGACCCACGTGAATCGAGCCATCCGATGATGGAAACAAGCAAGGAGGAAGCAAGCGTATGCATTGTGTTCGACGTCGAGCTCTAGAAAAATTGTACATTTAAGACATTAGGATTACAAAGTGGCATAAAAACAAAAGTAACTCTTGATTCTTTTAATACGTAACTTACCTTAAATTTTTGCGATTAATCATTCTTCTTATCATATGACTTGAGACTAAAACTCTTGTTTGGTTTCGAAATGTATCATTATTTTCTCTCAAACTTTGATTTATATTCCTACGAACATTTCTTATCAAAATTTGTTCTTATCGAGCTCGAATTATTTTTGTTTGCCCTCCATGATACAAAAAGGTTAACATCACCTGTTTAATCAAACCTGTTTAATCAAACTCGTCATATAATATGCAAATATAATTTCTCATTTCTGTTATTGCCAATTGTGACATTATACGCTTGTTTATATGCAAATTTTACAATATTTTTCAATCGAAACTATCGACATGAACAGTATAAACACAATATTAACATATTCTGCTGCTGCATTACCAGATTTCAAACAAAACATTTTTTGTTTCCAGTGGTGACTTGATTGTTGCAATACTTAGCCCACCAGAAAATTATTTTTTCATTATGATAGGTACATTAAGAAAATTGACTTCTATGCCTAATAATTGATAATAAGATTGTTGATTACTAAATTGTATTATCTGATTGTTCTTATAAAGTTGAGAAAGTGTGTTCTTAATTCCTTGTAGATAATTATGGTTCAAATTGATAAACTATGTTTAAGTGAGCTTTATACTAACTACCTTTAAGTGAGATTATACAATTAGTAACTAACTTTAACTGATTATACAATTCTTGGCTATGATTTTCATAGGGATTGTCAAAATTTTGTTCTTCTTCTTCGAAGTATCCCTCATATGGGATACTGATTATATTGTTATGGGGAATGCTGGTTGGAATCCGTATCTGAATGAAATACAAGGAGTATTTCATTCAGATATGGATTCCAGCGTGGAAAGTTGGGCGAGATTGACATTGAAACAAATTTGGTATTCGTTGTGGTAAATTTGTATTTTGATTTTTGTTAAAATGTTGGAATATATTTTGTGGCTGTTTGGTGGGCATCACTGATTCACCGGTTATGGGTAGAGGTTTGGAATTAATATATGTTTGGTTAGATTTGCACACATCCTGGGGTTTATTTACTGATTGTCCAAATACTTGTCTGTTTGTAGGGAATCTATGCTGATAGTTTGGTTTCTGTTTTATATTAACTGGGCCTTTTGGGAATGGTTGTTTATTCCGATTGTACTGATTAAACTGGAGCTTTACACTAGGCTTAAAGTTTGGTCGTATAATAGTGTTTGAGTTATTTAAGTTTTCAGAGTCACTTTCTAATTTTTCTAAATTCTTTTCGTTGTTCATCAATGGTTATATTAGAATCTCTTGCTGTAACAACAACCAGTTGTCTTATAACTGTAACTTTTTAAGAGATGAACCAATGATTAATAGAATAACATCGTTGCACTTGATTTATTAAAACTAAAATATGGGAAATTGGCCTCCTAAACTTTTTCAATTATATCTTTGTCGTATAGGATGTACTTCAATTAGTATAGGGGTCCTCTGGATCGAGATTGTGAACAATACTTGGTACTCACGTGCTTTGGCTTGTACGTGCTTCTTCTGGAACACTGTTTTTTTTGGATTTCTTGAGCACGAAGAATTGAAATTCAAATTCATTCCTGGTTCCTTAACAAAGAGTCTCACAGTTGTTCCTATCCTACCGACTGCGCCAATTAAGTCTGAGCACAGGAGAAACTACCAAAAATAAACAATTCACACAGGAACAAACTTTATTTCGTACAGTAAGACAAGTACAAGGTAATGTTAAATGTTGTTCAGCGCAGCTGACCTTTTATCTTATGACACCAGACATATACTATATTAAATATATACAGATTAAAATTGATGTTATAACTCACATATATCAACTGTCTAATTAATAATTAATCGGCGTTCTTTCTAATAATGTTCTTTCTAAGTGTACACTAACATTGGTTATCTATTTCAGGCATAAACAACATTCCCGATCATGACAAGATGATATCTATTGTTTGAAACTGGAGATAAATGAGCAGGAAACATGTCATTGTTATACTCCAGCGAATCTCCGAGTCATATAACCCTTTGCTCCAATGGATCTTCTACAGATTGCTCTCCCTGTGTATGGAATAATATTTCACCACTTCCTCCTTCATTTCCTGGCACGATACCAGCTTCGGAAGACCCGCGAATAGAAATCCTAAGACGTTATTCTTATGGCATTGCTCTTCCTTCCATATGCTTACTGGGAATAATAGGAAATATATTTAATTTAATAGTTTTGACAAGAAGAAATATGAGAGGTACTGCGTACATCTATATGAGGGGTAAGTTCATAGGATAGGTTAATATTTTTGGTACCTACTCTAAAGAAACATATTCGGAATTCAGTGCAAATGTATTTATAATAATTACGTACAATGCTACGTATTTATTTGACATTTTACAGTATCTCATTTTATTTAAACGGTTTAATCATGATAGTTTTATAAGTCGTACAATTATAATGACCCTTCCTACTAATTATTGTTATTTAATTATGCCAATCGGCTGCTCAGGTATATTACGGGGGTTGTGGGTAAATTAGAGGTTCTCGTAGTACTGAAAATACTCTTAGAATGTATCACGGTTCGAGATAGAGAAGTCATAGCTGAACAGTTACTGCATTTATCTCTACTTTTATTTATTTTAACCACAACAAAATATCTTTGTACGCCATATCAGCAGTACTGAAAGAGTACGACAGACCGCAGAAATGGAAAAGAATAATTGACAGCTGTAACCTCTGCTAATCAGACTTTCACTTAGTATTGAAATGTTTTGCCACTGGCAAAGAGGTTGTCACACAGCAAGACCTGGCGATTCCTGTGTAATGGTTTTTAAGACAATTATTTTATCTTGTCCTGGCAGACTTTTGGAGGTCCCCTCGTAGAAATTGGACGTGGCTTAGAATCCTAGGAAGAGGTTTTATCGCAGCAGATCGAAGAACCATCAGAACTGGGATTTACCAACAACGGTACAGCGGTGGAGAGGTATTGCTTTCAGGAACTAAGGCAATGGTTGGCACAGTTTCATTGTCAGATTTATCATTACAGGAAAAATTAGGAAGTAACAAAATATGTATGAATTTCCACGCTGGAGCGTGAAATCAAGAGTAAAATATGAAATTTAAGCAAAACTAATTAGGTGATTAAATTAATTTAATATAATTAAATTAATAAAAAGTGATATAAATGTTAAGTAGCTATTAAAACCAGATAAAAAGAAAATATTTTAGCAACAGGTGAATAGGTAACTAATTAATCAAATAATTTAGTTACTTGATAAGTTATTTACTTATCAAAAAAATATTAGCTAAAATATATCAAATGGATATAAAAATAAATATATGTAAATATATGTAATAGTGAAATTATTTTAAGTAATAATAAAATTGCATTAAATTTGACTAAAATCCCCAGAAATTGTAAATTAAAATCTGTGCAATTGGCAGTAACCACAGTAAAGTGGTTTGGAAATTAAGCTATACGACAAGACGTATACAAAGGTACGTGACTTATTTAATGATCTCAGGTAAGATATCAAAAATTAAAGTAAGTTAGGGCCTAAGCCTGTGGTTATTTCCACTTGGAAATTACTATAGGTAACGGAAATTATTCGGTCTTTAAGCGTCCTGTGCTGGAATTTATTAAGGTATATATATATATATATATATATATATATATATATATATATATATATATATATATATATATATATATATATATATATATATATATATATATATATATATATATATATATATATATATATATATACCTTAATATATATATATACATATATATATATATATATATATATATATATATACCTTAATAATATATATATATATATATATATATATATATATATATATATATATATATATATATATATATATATATATATATATACCTTAATATATATATATATATATACATATATATATATATATATATATATATATACCTTAATATATATATATATACCTTAATAATATATATATATATATATATATATATATATATATATATATATATATATATATATATATATATATATATATATATATATATATATATATATATATATATATATATATATATATATATATATATATATATATATATATATATATATATATATATATATATATATATATATATATATATATATATATATATATATATATATATATATATATATATATATATATATATATATATATATATATATATATATATATATATATATATATATATATATATATATATATATATATATATATATGTATATATATATATATATATATATATATATATATATATATATATATATATATATATATATATATATATATATATATATATATATATATATATATATATATATATATATATATATATATATATATATATATATATATATATATATATATATATATATATATATATATATATATATATATATATATATATATATATATATATATATATATATATATATATATATATATATATATATATATATATATATATATATATATATTTTGTGTAAAGTAATCTTGGGTTTGTAGCATTTCATTACATAGAAATAAGCAAATAGACGAATAAGAAGGAAAACACACTTACCAGTGCTATATCTGGACATACATACGGAAGCGAACCACTATACACACGAAAACGAACCACTTAGAAGTTGTACAAGTTCTTTCACCTTTCTTGAGGATCTTCAGAGCAGTATACGATTTATTTGCTCTGAAGATGCTTAATAAAATGAAATGATTATTAACTGTCAGTTTAAAAACAAATGCCATGGTGCGATACATGGTTGAAAAGAGAATTTAAAGACAAATCAGATAGGCAAAAAAAATATACAGGGTACCCTTTAAAATAACAACGTTTGCGTCACTTCCGCTTAAACCGAAAGTTTAAGGAAATGTTTGATATGCTCAAAAAAAGAACAATTATGTAATATACAACTCTCCCAAAGTTGAAAATTTTAACTTTTTAAATAGTAAAGTTACAGAGCGTTACATGTCTCTTGTGTCACCCGATATATATATATATATATATATATATATATATATATATATATATATATATATATATATATATATATATATTTTGTGAAATTATTTAAAAAATTATCCTTTGTGAATAGCAAAGAATTTCAAAGCTAATATATATATATATATATATATATATATATATATATATATATATATATATATATATATATATATATATATATATATATATATATATATATATATATATATATATATATATATATATATATATATATATATATATATATATATATATATATATATATATATATATATATATTACTTTTCACAAAACAAATATGAATAGCAAAGAATTTCAAAGGTAATATATATATATATATATATATATATATATATATATATATATATATATATATATATATATATATATATATATATATATATATATATATATATATATATACACCTATTACTAAAGAGAAATTATTACAATAACTTATAAATATCAGCACACAACACTCAACCGAATTTGTTCCCCAAGGGATGCAAGCAACGTTACGTAGGCGTTGGGTAGGCGAAAACGAAGCGATTATCAAAAGAGAGAGAAGAAGAGGCTTTTGCCTTAGTCCTGAGCTGGTGGCGTGGCCCACGTGTTCGATGGAGCGGTATGTTATTATTTAAAATCTATTTGAATTTACTGGTGGTTTTTTATTTAAAATATGCGATGGAATAATGGAACGGATTATTTTAACGTTACACTATTAAACATAAAACTTACAGTTAGTTGGTGGATGTCTCAATTATTCACGATAATTCACATTTAATTGCATTTGGGTTCATAAAACGACATGAATCGGAGATGATTACCGCCTACTATATCCATAGGATCATTATAACGCGCGTAATATTCAAGCACTCGTATAGGCGGCGGGAATTATAATACTAAGTAAAAGGAAATGTTTTTCAATTTAATATTAAAATAATAAAGACACGTTAGTATTCAAGGGATATCTGTCTATAATAATGTATATTTCGTGGTAACTATTTCCGTTGGTTGAGAGTAAAAGTCTGAGCTTATGTTCTGAAATTAAGTCCAGAAAACATTATTGCTCTTACTCACTGCAACCCAAAGATTTATGACTGGTTATGACTGGGTTAACCACTTGGGAAATCTTTTGTACACTCTCAGGAACTCAGCAGGAACTCATAGGGAATTCAGAGGATCTCAGAGGAACTCTTGATTAACTCATGAGGAATT
>CAXKVY010010724.1:0-40000 GCA_964058915.1 Tetropium fuscum
CCCATTCGCACCTTACATCGGTGAAAATTTCTTGTTAATGCAAGACCTCATGTTGCTCATATTGTCGACGAGTATCTCGAGGAAGTTGAGACACTAAATTGGCCAGCACGAAGTCCTGATATAAATCCTATTGAGCATATATTAGATGTACTCGGTAGGCAGTTGAGAAGAACACGACCACCCTCTATAACCCTTGGAGAAGTACAAGAGGCACTAATCCAATTGTGGAACGCTTTGGACCAGGAGGAAATTAGGCGATTATTTTTAAGCATGAGGCGACGATGTGAAGCTGTAGTGAGAAGTAGGGGCGGAAATACTCGTTATTAGTTTTTTATTAATAACATTAATTTGTTTGTTTATGTTTTTTTTCTTTCTTTAAATTCAAGTTGCTATTTTAGATGTTAATGCGTTAATTTAAAATAAAAACGTACAATCCAACTTTATTTCCGGTGCTAGTTTTCTGGCCTACTTAATTCTTTTTTTAATTAAAAGGCTTCCAAACATAATGATTTTAAAATCTATCTATTTTAAAATCTCTCTATGATTTTCTATGATTTTCTATGAATCTCTATGATTTTAAAATCTCTATTTTCATTAAAAAATAGAGATATCAAAGCGAATAAAAAAAGGAAATGTTAAGAAAGCATTAGGCTATGCAATAATCAATTATGGTTTACAGTATTTGTGTCTGATATGTCCCATAGAGTGTTTCAGTGATTGAGAAAAAAACTATCGTCTTGGTACAGCATGCATGTATGTAATTTTTCGATTAAACATCAAATTTATAATGTTAAGCGAATTCACTACAAAATTTCCTACAATTTAAAAAAAAATTAATTATATAATATATTCAATAAAAATATTTTATATATATATATATATATATATATAATTATATATATATATATATATATATATATATATATATATATATATATATATATATATATATATATATATATATATATATATATATATATATATAATATATTTAAATCATCTAATTTCTTTGCTATCTTTATATATTTTTGGAGAGTATAAACCCTCCAAATATATATATATATATATATATATATATATATATATATATATATATATATATATATATATATATATATATATATATATATATATATATATATATATATATATATATATATATATATATATATATATATATATATATATATATATATATATATATATATATATATATATAAATATAAATATATATATATATATATATATATATATATATATATATATATATATATATATATATATATATATATAAATATATATATATATATATATATATATATATATATATATATATATATATATATATATATATATATATATATATATATATATATATATATATATATATATAAATATATATATATATATATATATATATATATATATATATATATATATATATATATATATATATATATAAATATAAATATATATATATATATATATATATATATATATATATATATATATATATATATATATATATATATATATATATAAATATATATATATATATATATATAAATATATATATATATATATATATATATATATATATATATATATATATATATATATATATATATATATATATATATATATATATATATATATATATAATATTATGTGAGAATAAATCTTGGGGTTGTAGCAATCCATTACAAGAGATATAATCAAAGAAAAACACTTACCAGTTGTATATCTGGACATATATACGGAAAAATTAATTGGAAGATGTACAAGTTCTTTCGTCTTTATTGATGCTCTTCAGAATGATGTACGATTTGTTTAATTGGTCATTTATACTTTAATGTACCATTAATACTTACTATTCTCATAGTGACATTTACGTGACGTTTTGTTTTGACGGACCTCAAATTCATAGAAAACAGCTACCTACTATTTACACTTGTTCTACCTGAACATATTGATATATAAAAGAATTAGGTATACATTTATCTAGATGTTAAACTTTAAAATGCGTAAAATCTTGTAGAATCTATTTAAACGACTACTTTTCCTAGCTATATGCTAGAAAATATTGAATTGCATATATAATAGAATTCATAAGCATTTACAAGGAAACTGATACAGAAATTGCTGCCTTAGTCAAATCTAAAATTATTTGATCTTATGTATTAATAATTTTTTCGAAAATTCTACAAAAATTCCTATTTTCACCCTGGAATACATTTATTAGCTTTTAAGTTCTTTGCTATCTTATTTATTATGTAAGAAGAAATCTTGGGTATGTAGGAATCCATTACAAGATAAATAATCAGGAAAACACTTACCAGTTGTATATCTGGACATATATACGGAAACGAATCACTTAGAAGTTGTACAAGTTTTGCATCATTTAATTACTGTACATTTTAAAGTTTAACATCTTCTAGATAAATGTATATCTAATGCTTTTATATTTCAATATGTTCAGGTAAAACAATAGTAGAGTCAACGCGCAGGATAAAAGCGTCTGGAAATGAAGTTCGTCCGATTTTTACAGGTAAAAAGCAATTGATAAGTGGATTCGATACAGTTGGGGGTATGTAACAACCCCTATGATTCGTCTGGCGATATTCGTGTCCAAGCGGTAATTATAGAAAAAAACTAATTTTTTTCAAAAATTTACAAAATTCAATTCGCTGAATTTTAGCTGTTTAATTAACATTTATATCCGCGCGCTTTACGTTGTTTAAGCGTGATTGCGCTAAACAAAATCGCCTGTCGCTCGCTTGAAACGCGACTTTCGAATTTTAACATTTGCCGTAATTTGTTTACATCGCGATAACTCGGAGACGAGCGAAAATTTCGAAAAAATGATAAGAACAAAAGTTGTTGAATAGAATCTCAGGATTCTGACGGATTTATTTTTTTGATAACGCTATAAATAACCAATTGGGAAAAAGGTGCTGGGTCTACAAGACGCGAGAGCCCGGCCCCCTGCTTACCTGCCCCACCAAATTTGATTTTCGTTCTCTATCTCACCCATTCAATTCGCATCGAGCGTTGTTCTACTTCATAATGCATAATTGCGGGTAATAAATTATGAAAAAACAATTAGGTACCTAACCTACCAAGTTACAATTCATCTTCACTATTTGCATCTTCGTTTTCTTGACTTTGACCGAATGAATTGAAACACTCTTCAGCGCCACAGCCACAGTTAATTACGCAAGCCATTTTATTTTTTTTACAAGTGCATCGCACTGTTCGGCACCCTACAAATACCAGTATTTTACAATTCTGAAGAAAAATCTTAGTAGTGTACTACTAACCAGTTTTACAGAAACAAAAGCACATTGCTGTTATATTTCCTGGCAATGGAGAGATTGTGGAAAAATTGGTGCTACTGATTGGGATTCATCAAGTTTCCACCCAAAGTCCTTGTAATCAGGCATATTTAAGATCGCATTTAATGCATTTTTCCAAACAAGAAACTGATATAATGCACGTAAACAGTGTTGTCAAGGAATCCACTGTAGGGGGAAGCCTGCCAATATCAACTTTACAGGACAGTTTTTTCTCAAATCATTTATAGATTTGCAAGTTACTAATGGTATTTGAATATAGAAGCATACAAAATTTTTGCACTCTTGCAAATACTATTTCAGTTAAAGTTGGCCCCTCCACATCTAGTAACTCATAATGTTTCTGATATATTTTCCAGGCTGTTTGTTGGTTTTCCTATTCCATTAAACTGACTTGTAACATCACAGCCCGTCAAACTATGGAAAAATAAAAGATTTTTCTTCATGGATCCTTCAAAATCGATGGAATTAATGTGTATGTACTGGAACTGTTGTGTTTGCATATACAAGTCTACGTTGAGTTTGTCGGAAAATGCACTAACAAAACCAGTACATCCGTGTCTTTGTGGGTTTCTTTAAAATAGCGATATTTTTAGAGCATGTAAATGACGAATAACAAGTCTGATGCCAAGTTGCGGATTGTATTGAACTTAATTTCTCAAAATTAAACAAAGGTTTTCCTAAAAAGAGCAATTATAAAAAATAGTTTTACATACCTACATGCAAATTCTGTGTTACCAGGACCATGTTTACGACTCTCTAGCGCTTGTTTGAAAGTTAAAATTGTCCTATCAGTACTATTCACCAATTTACCACTTTTATTGCAAAATATGCATTCTGTACGTTTCCTCCTTTTACATTTTAATATAAATTTCAGGTCAATATCTTGATCACTACTACTGGCGGACGTGGAACTTGCCATATCTACTTTAAAAATCTATCTACTAATCGAGGAAAAAATGAAATACAAAATTAAATCAATTTCTTTGCAGCACCCCGTTTACAACCAAGTCCGTTCAGGTCCCACATCACTCATCTGCGACAACGAATGCGATGCGAATTGAATGGGCTAGATAGAGAACGAAAATCAGATGTGGTGGGGCAGGTAAGCGAGGGCCGGGCTCTCGCGTCTTGTAGACCCATCACTTTTTTCCCAATTAATCGGTTATTTATAGCGTTATCAAAAAAATAAGTTCCGTCAGAATCCTGAGATTCCATTCAACAACTTTTGTTCTTATGATTTTTTCGAAATTTTCGCTCGTCTCCGAGTTATCGAGATGTAAACAAATTACGGCAAATGTTAAAAATAGAAAGTCGCGTTCCAAGCGAGCGACAGGCGATTTTGTTTAGCGCAATCGCGCTTAAACAATGTAAAGCGCGCGGATATAAATGTTAATTATTCAACTATCCGATATACAATTTAAAAAAATTCAACTGCTAGAATGCAGCGAATTGAATTTTGTAAATTTTTGGAAAAATTATTTTGCTTATAATTATCGCTTGGACACGAATATCGTCAGACGAATCATAGGGGTTGTTAGATACCCCCAACTGCATCGATTCCACTTATCAATTGCTTTTTACCTATAAAAATCGGACGGAAAACACATTTTGACGGCGCGTACACTACTACAAGTATAAATAGACTAGGTAGCTGTTTTCTATCAATGTGAGTTCCATTAAAACTAATGTCACATAAAAATGTCACTATGAGGATAGTAAGTATTAATGGTAAATTCAAGTATAAATGACCAATTAAAAAATATCGTACATCATTCTGAAGGGCTCTTCAGAATAAAATAAAATCAAATAAAATAAAGGCGAAAGAACTTGTACAACTTCTATATGATTCGTTTCTGTATATATGTCCTGATATTCAACTGGTAAGTATTTTCCTTTGATTATTTCTCTTGTAATGGATTGCTACAAACCCTAGATTTCTTCTCACATGACACAATAAATACGAATAGTAAAGAACTTAAAAGCTAATATATATATATATATATATATATATATATATATATATATATATATATATATATATATATATATATATATATATATTTTATCCGAAGTTTTCCGGCTTTATCCGAAGTTTTCCGGCTTTATCCGAAGTTTTCCGCTTTACCCGAAAACTTACCTATAAGTTCATCATATGAAAAACCATTTTTGTATTAATAAACGATGTTTACTATTTTTATTCCTACCCTGGTTTAACCGAAATTTCGGTTATCCGAAACGGGTCTGGTCCCGATCGTTTCGGATAATCGGGAGTAGTAATATAGTGTACACTGTAGATCACTGAATCGTAGTGTTATATAAGTATGAAAAAAGCATGACTACGCGTAATTATTTATTTCTAAGTTGTGCCCTAAATTTAAATAAACGTTAAATTTTAAATTTAATTTTTATTTAAATTTCAAATTTAAATTAAATTTAAAATTTTCCAGGTGGCAGTAAATAAGCATATCACACTCGTACTATACATTAGAAATTATGTTTGCCCTGTATCATTTACCTATCATAATGGGGGCTGGCTATCACGTATGACTTCGCCGTTAGTGTAGCGTGAGGTCTCCGAAATGTCAAATGTCACTGTGGTGGACTACGCGGGTTTCATTTTTAATTAGAATAATGAGAATATTTTCCAATACCTGAGATTAATTATGGCAAATATGAGTTACAAAACACATTTTTTGTCAAAAGTATGCTTATTTACCGAGTTTACAGCTATGTTTTTTAAATAATATCTGTTTCCACGTCCTGATAACACTTGCAGCACTGTACAATGAAATGATTGTTAGGAACAGTGTAATAAAGTGTTGCTCCTTGAAGGAAACACGGTTTGGTATAAGCGTATTTGGTATAATGACCATGATTAGTAAACTACCTATCCTAGACCAATATATCCTGAGTAGAATTATTGTTGAGTTACCAGACACTCGATACTATTATATTTTCCATTAAATATGGCTTCTGCGCTGAACGTTTTGGGTTTAATTCTCACCAAGGACAAACATTTGTGTGATGAACGATGAACATAGATGTTTGTATGTACCTCTAGTATCTCAAACCATGCAACACCTAGTTTAGGATCAGTTGACCATGTGTGCGATATCTCGAATACTATGATATTATTTGAAATATGTAAAACTTGCTCAGTTATCAAGCTCAGGGTAAATCAAGTGTCTGAAGCAAGCATGAACGTAATGTTATCTAGGAATAAGAATATTACTTACGATATTCTGTATTTGGTTCTTTAGGTAACGCATAATAGTCGGGGTTGACATGTTTTTTACAAACATGCGAATGTTTTGAATGGTATGGTATGGTTGTCCCTGCGAATCGCTACTAACCACTGCTTTGAGACAGTTTTATCCTTCGGAAACTTATGTCCTCCTTTTTTTTCGAACAAAACGGGACTGCGCAACACTGCGGCATGCTCGATATTTTTACGGTACGGTTTTAAGGTATTAAATATGATTTAAATGTAAACTTTGTTTTCACGCCCGTAGTAACAAACTTTGACAGCTATACTTCTGGACCTTACTCGACAGTGGCGCCAACTGGTGAGTACAAAAACGGTAGCCCTCATTATGTTAGTTGAAAATTCTTAGTTTCCATGTTATGAGCAAAACATTGAAAGTGTACCATTGAAAGTGTATCATTGGTTGAGTTCATCAGAACCAAGGCCCAACGTGCTTCCTATCTGGCCGCGTTCAGATTAGACACCGCGCGTTCCCACTTAAAAGAGTTAATGCATACAAGACAGATAGTTAAGGAAATGGCACGTCAAGCCGATGTTGGACAGGCAACCGGATGGCGAGTGGTAATCTGGGCCTTTGAGTAGTACAGAGCCCCCTCGTAGCGGCCAAAGTGACCCCAAATGAGCAGGGGCGGCGATATGGGGGTGGGGCAAAATCGAAAAATTTTTGACAAAGCAACCGGATAAAAATGCGGTAGCATTGAAGGTACTACCCTAATTATATAATAATTTTTTTTGCCAGCCGAAACACATGGGCCGTTTTTGCACTAGCGAATTAAAAAAACAAGAAAAAAAGTTATAAGTACTTCAAAATTGGTGAGCATACTTATTGACACCACCAAACATTGGGAAAAAATTGCCATCCGATCCTGATAGGCAGTTTCGGAGGAACAACCCCTCAAAGTCCCCGAAGAACCCTATTTTCGATTGTTTCAACAATAATTAAAAAAAACACACTAAAAATTATTGGAATCGGATGGCGTTCGAAATTGATACTGTCCTAAGTACAAATAATAGTGTGTATCAATGCCATCCGATTTTGATTAAATTAACCCCTATTTAGGCACCCCCCAAACCTCATTAAAATTACAATAATGCCATACGTTGCACAAAATCGTTGAAAATCCCTTTCAATGAATATTTACCGACTGCTTGGACTTTTAAAGTCTGTGCATGCTCATTATGCAATTTTTGTGACATGCGATTTTTCAAAAATCATATCCCTGTCCGGTTGCCCACATTGTCCTAAGGGTTGGTGGGGGGGGTTGTTGGGGTAGGGTGGGGGGTTTAAATGGATATTGAGCATGAACAGACTTTTAAAAGTCCTAGCAGTCGGTAAATATTCATTGAAAAGGATTTTCAACAATTTTGTGCAGCGTATGGCATTATTGTAATTTTAATGAGGTTTGGAGGGTGGCTAAATAGGGGTTAATTTAATCAAAATCGGATGGCATTGATACACACTAGTATTTGTACTTAGGACAGTATAAATTTCAAACGCCATCCGATTTCAACAATTTTTAGTGTTTTTTTTAATTGTTGAAACAATCGAAAAAAAAAGGGGTTTTCGGCGACTTTGAGGGGTTGTTTCTCCGAAACTGCCCATCAGGATCGGATAGCAATTTCTTTCCAATGTTTGGTGGTGTCAATAAGTATGCTCACCAATTTTGAAGCGGTTGCCTCATAACTTTTTTTCTTGTTTTTTTTTATTCGCTAGTGCAAAAACGGCCGGTGTGTTTCGGCTAGCAAAAAAATTTTATTATATAATTAGGGTATTACCTTCATTGCTACCGCATTTTTATCCGGTTGGCTTGTCAAAAATTTTTCGATTTTGATTTTCCCCACCCCCATATTGCCGCCCCTGCCCATTTGGGGTCACTTTGGCCGCTACGAGGGGGCTCTGTACTACTCAAGGGCCCAGATTACCACTTGCCATCCGGTTGCCTGTCCAATATCGGCTTGACGTGTGATTTCCTTGAATAAGACTGACAACTGGTGCGAACCTGGCGCCTATTTTGAACGCGGCCAGGTAGGCAGAGACATATCGTATTTGTCTGGAAAATACAAAACATTAAAATTTAAACAATATTAATTAGAATACATTTTAAACATGTAGTCCCGGATTCATAAACGCAATGGTTTACAAACAATAAGTTTAACTAAAATTTTCTTTCGTTAAATCAAATTTTAACAAAATATCACGTTAAAATCCACGTGACTTAAAATATGTTTATCACAATGATGGTTTAACAATATTGTTGCCGACACCAAATATGGTACCTGTTTATAAAGGTAAGTTCACTCACATACCTTAAAAAATAGTTTGACATGTTAAATTTGACTTAGTAAACCATTGTTAGTAAACCATTATTCTATTTATGAAACTGGGAATTATTACTTTTAACATTTTATTTGTTTTTATGACATGTAAAATCTCTGTAGCACCTCCATGCAGAAAGCACCCCCAAAATTATAATTATTGTGTCCTGTAAAGTATAGGAACGTCTATAATTATGATTTAGGGGATATTTATAATGTTGATGAGACCACTATAACTAGAACACATATCCAACGAGACAAGCTTTAAGCGAGTCAAGATTTTTGCATTTTAAAGCTATTTTTCTGTATTATGATCATTTGATAATAACTCATTGGAAAAATCAAACTGGCAGTTATATTCTGTGAAATTGTTTTATTGAACTTGATAATTTAATTACATAGATATTGGTACTTGAGGTACTCTTAAGACAAGGTACTTGTATATATATATATATATATAAATAAAATTATTTAGAAAAATGAGTCAAATGAATACACAAATTACCAATTTATTTTGCAATTTCTAATTTAGACAGACAAGGTACATGCAAACTTTGAAAATAAACTTTGAAAATAACTACTTAAGTATTTTGAAAATAAAAACAAGATTTATAAAAAACTGCAAAAAGATACTTTATACAATCTTAAAATACCAGATCTACAAAGGATATTTAATTTTTACATTACTCTTTTATTGACATCAAATAATTTAATAATACTATGAAATAAAGTTTATTATTATCATCTGATAAATTAATTGTAAAATCCAGTTTACTGAAACTGGCTGCCATTTAGTAAAAGTGAGAACCCATTAAGCAGGTGTAACTCCAGTATTTGCAGATTCAGATATTGTGGTCTCAGATGGAGGGTGAGACAGTTCACTTTGCCCACTGGGCACATTGTTACTTTGATTGAAATTTTTGTTCGTCTCTGTGTCGGTAACATTTTTGCTATCATCCTGTAAAGATACCCAACAAATTTAGATAAGTTATGACAAAATAATGTAATCATAATTCAGCAAATAAATACAAATGTAGTGCGTATGGGGCCGTTACGTACAATAAACATAAAAAATCAGTGTTAGTTTTATATAAAACCATTGAAAATATATTGCAATTATATAAATATTTCAGCATCATGACCTATAACACAAGCCGTAAGTGTAACAATAATAATTATTGCCGACTATTAGTTGTACCGTTGCTTGAAGAACTCTTTGAAACAACGGTTGTAGGTTACGTTACAACCGTTACGTTAGAGTTTGTATCAAAAACCAATATGTGTGACTAACCTCTGAATAATGACAGAAGATATATTACACTTTTAGACCTAGGGCCTATAACACAAACACTACAAGTTAGACAAGTGTAGAGATATATGATGACTTGTACACTTGTAATGATTCCATAACACAATAGTTATTTATGTGTTAAGAGCGCAAAGTACTGCATTGCCGCTTGCGAAAGAAATTTACCGCGACGCGAAGCGGAGCGCGGTATTCTTTCAAAAGCGGCAATGGCAGTTTGTGCTCGTAATACATACAACATTTTTTCTACAATCGCTTAATACAGTGTGTTCTTGTATGTATTTGACATATGTTTATATATGAACCGATTTTTATAAGTTTTTTTTGTTAGCTACATTTCTCATGTGTCATTTTTGACTGACAAGCGCCTGCTAAGGAATTTATAATAAAGAAGCGAGCGGGAATTGACACTATTGCCGCTTTAAAGCGCCAATTATGTCACCATCGGAAATGGCGTACTTGAGAATTGAAAGCGCAAAAGCCTACTATTGAGGCGATGGTAGAAAAAGTATGTTGTATGTACAAGTAAAGTTTACGTGAAGTTCCATATAAGTGGTACACATGTAGACACATTACGTAAAACAATGTTCACATTTATATGGTTGTTACAAAATTTACTACACTAGTTGAAAAATATTTACATGCCTCAAAAACTGACTAGCTACTAACGCATTAATTCTCGAGAAGTTATCACGACCGCCCGGTCGTTGTCAATATGACATCTAGTATTCCTGAGCGATTTCGAGGATACTCCTGCTGAATATCGTTTTCAAGAAGAACCAACTTTAGTTTTCTGTCAGATGCCAGATACTGAGTTTATGGAACAATTTAGGGTGAACTGGCGCACGTGGCAATTTCACAACATTATTAGAGATTGGAACAGCACCAGCCAATATTCATTACAGTTCATTACAGCAAATACTAATAATTGCTCTGCAGCGGCTAAGAAACCGGGGTTAGTATCATAGCGACATGCATGGTGTATTTAAATTCAATGAACTTGTTGCATTGGCTGAAAATATGTTAGATGTTACACAAAGATTCCATGCAATGATTGTTAGAACCGAATATATTGTATAAACTTGTAACAATTTTACAATTGTAATGTTTGAATTATAGGCACACCCATACGGTGTCAACGAGATAACATTCTGGCTACCATTTCTTTATTCGTTACCTGATCAAGATGAAACTTGACAGGCGTCACATGTTATCAAGGCGACAATTTTATCTACTCTTCAAGTTTGTATGACTTCCGGTTTTCGCGGAATTGGTCCCAACTTTTGATTTTTAAATAGGATACCCTGTATATTTTGGCATTTTTGGAATCTAGAGGTCATTCTTAACTGTACCATATTTGTTGTCTTTTTACACCATTTCGAATGTTTACAGTCAATTTAAATTTTTATATAGTGTTCCATGGCGGACCTATAATTATTGCTCTAATAAGTATTTATAATAAATCATAATTTAAAAAAACAACAAAACACGCTTTAGAGGGAAACAGAACCAAAAAGTAACAAATGTTTAACTATTAAGATTTTGTAAAAAAAAGCGTGGGGTGCATGATAGCAATGAAATATTTATAACAATTGATATCATGCACCCCACGCTTTTTTACAAAATCTTAATAGAAACATTATTTTTTACTTTTTATTTCGGTTTCCCTTTAAAACGTGTTCTTTATACTTATTTTTTTTTATAAAAGTTTTCTATAAAAGCGTGTAAAAAACTAAAAAGGTTTTTTAGTTTTTTAAACCAAAAAACTTTAAAAAAGTTTCGAGTTTTGTATTTAAATAAGAAACTGCATGATTCAAGCGCAGGATTAAACAAATAGTTACTACAAAACTGCGATCACTAAATTCTATATTGTGGCGAATGCGCCAATGTGAACTATATTTCATATCCTGGTGAGGACATTAGCGCCAAGTTGTCAAATTATTGTATTCTCATCGGTCTTTGATAAGTGTGCAAAGTTTGAGTTTAACATGACGTTTTGAACTGGGTGAGAACCTCGTTCAAAGATTCCGTTACAAGATACATATAAACACACAGGTGAAAAAAGCGTGTTAAATCAAAGAAGTGTACGTATTGGATTTTTGTTTCTGATTTGTGTTACAGAGAGGTCCGAAGTTGATAAACTTTCTTTTTTACAAAACTGCTTATTCAGACCCATTTTGTTTTAAATAATAGAAACTAAGAGTAGGTACAAATATTCTTTAATTGACGAAAACAACAATATGTGAAATATCAATTAAAAAATGCTATCAAATATTCACAACGTAGCCATGATTCGAGTTCTCAAAGTGTTCACCTTACACATTACACTTTCTCGCCCGGAAAACGGTTTCTTTGACAACATTACGTAATTTAGCCGGAGTAATACTGGCAAATGCGTCTCGCATCCGCTTCTGCAATGTTTGAAGTGTTGCTGGTGGCGATGTAAACACAAGATTTTTTTGTGGCCTTACAAAAAAATCGAGTGGAGTAAGGTCCGGTGAACGAGGCCATCGAAACGGGCCATTAATAGCAATGAACTGCTGTCCAAAATTTCGCTGCAAATAATTTGTTACCACATGAGCATTGTGGGGTGGGACACCGGCCGGCAGTTAAAAATAAAGACGTCTATTTTCCGCCAGCGGTATACCTTCCAAAAATTCCTCAATTGGATTCTCTAAAAATTCTAAATATCGCTCGTCCGTTAGACGTCCCTGAAAAAAAATTGGTCCGACAATTCGAGAGCCAACTATCCCAGACCAAACATTTACGCTCAGTCTCTCTGGGAAATTACCTTGGTTCATTCGTTTGTTTTCTACTGACCAGTCCTAGTGTTTTGCCTGTTAAAACATACTATTGTTGGTAAACAATTCATCTGAATATATGATTTCAAATGCCACATCGTTGTTATTATTGTTACGCATAAACTAATTACAGTACTCCAGTCTTCGGTTCAACTCGCCGGCATACAAATGTTGCTGTAATTGGTATTTGACGAGTGAAACCCGTGTTTTTTTTTCAATACCTATGCACCTAGCTGATTCGTACCTAATATCCAGTTCTTGGCCGATTTCCACTATGGATGCTGTGGGATTCAGATTCATGAATGATAAAACGCTACCTTCCACTGACAATAAACTTGTCTTGTTGCACATGAGACTCTTCACGCATATTTCTAATATTAAGAAAATCTAAAAAATATCTATAGCGGCCTACAAATTATTAAAATATCGACTTCCTCACTTCTGGAAAACGTAACTATTACCGATTAGAGATTTTAATTTAATTTAATAAATCAAACTCAAAACGTATGTTAACAATAATTGTCAAACTGACAAGACATACTACTTATTATTGTTTGATATATTTTAGTCTGCCATGGCATACGTTATACATTTTCAGATATTGTAACATCAAAATAGGTAGGTAATTGCAAATAAAACCGTGGGTGGATATTGTGTTGTCATACATCGTTAATATCGTATTAAAAACTAGATTTAGCTGTAATATGAAAGTGATATAAGTACTTCTATTTAAAACTTTGAGTAATTTCGAAAAAAGTAATGTTATCAACTTTGGACCTCCTATAACATAAATCAACAAAAAACTACAATACGTACACTTCTTCCATTATTTATTACTATAAGAACAATTTTAGGTGCGTCACGGCACACTAAATTGAATATTAAAATTGGCTGTAAAAAGTTCTTCATGGCGTAAAAATTCTTTAAATTAGTATACCCATAATATGCTATATTCGCTATAATATATTCTCTAGATCCAAAAAATGTAAAATCATACAGGTATCCCATTTAAAAATCAAAAGCTCGGGACACTTCCGGGAAATCGTAAGCTTGAAAAGTAGTTGAAAAATTGTCGTCTTCATAACATTTGATGCATGCCATCTCGATCAGTTAACAAAGAAATAAATGGCAGCCAGAAAGTGATCTCGTTGACACCCGGTACAGTCTAAGACTCGGTCTAAAATCTAGCCACTGATTTCTGCAGGTATGTTTTGATTAATGAAACTTAATACAAATTAATGGTTAATGACTATGTAATATATTACTGCCGATGTCGGGTTATCTATCAAAAATTAGCTGTTTATTTTAAATTTAATTTAATTATATAGCAATTAACTTACATTTATTTATATTATAAAAATTAATTACATAATAAATAAATTTAATTTAATTAATACATTTTAATTCCAACTACATTTTTATTAACTGATTTTTAACGTCATTTGAACGAAAATTATATTAGGAATGAAAAAAAAAGGATGCCTTTTTTAATAAGTGATTTTAACGTCTCTTGAAAGAACATTATGTGAAAAATGCAAAAAAAATGGATGCCTGCTCATTTCTCGTTTCTCTAAATTTTCAGTAAAAATCAAATCTCTCATTTTTGGAAGGCTCTTAGTTTACAGCTAGCAAATGTCTCTTTCGGCCGGGGTATGATGATGCCGTTCTAAAAGTTTATTCTGAACAAAATGCTAAAGAGAATATCGTAAACCGCACCACGATGCTGGTATTTTCGTATTTGTCCGGTAGTTCATTATCCTTAAAAATGTGTTAAAAACCTACTGTTACCCACGCCTATGGCGGGCAATGTCACGAGTTTTCATCGTCGGTCGAAATCTTGTCCTTCATTCTAGACGTGCTGGAAAAGTGCGGAAGCATCGAGAAACGACTGTTTTCGGTTATATAAGCAGGTTACCAACAGCCAGCGGATACTTTAGACCCGCAGAAATCCAGCAACAGTTAGCAATTGGTGCATTCATTGACGGTATAAGGGACCAGGAGATTACACGAGTCCCCAAGCTATCTCGTCATAAGATAAGTAGTGAGGCTGTGGTACGTGCGCTCGAAGTTGAGACCGCCTTCAAAGATATGACACGAACAGACCATATAGTACGGGCTGTGACTGCTGTGACCCAGCCAGACACAACAGTTCAGGCCCTGATGTTGAATGTAAAAAAATATATGCACTATGGAGAAGATGATTCGCAGCTTATAATCTTCGCAAAAGCAAGATCAATGACAAAATAAACGAAGAGAAGGTATTCGCTGCTTTAATTGCGGAAAGTTGTGGCATATTAGGAGTAACTGTCGCCAGCGCAGCTCTGAGAGGGTGAATATGGCAGTTATTGAAGCAGTAGGAACACTAAAGGAAGCCGGTACCTCGGACACTGTACTGGTTAATAACTGGTATGGAAATTAATAAAGTACAAAATCGAATGGTCTTACGAACAGTTACGGGGGACAAAGCGGCGTAGCGATTCATGGAAAAGTTAACATGAATCTACACATAGGACGTTTGCGCTTTAACCATAGGACTAATGTCGCAGCTGACATTACGGATGATTTCATTTTAGGACTGGACGTTATGAAGAAGTATGGTTTCATACTTGATATGGGCAAAAGAATACTCAAAATTGGAATTGAGGAATATGTACTCGCAGCATCGGATAAAAACACGGATATTAACTTCGAGGATAGCTAAGATAGAGATTCCAGATGATTGGACTAAGGAGGCTTTGAGACAAGAAGAATTACAGGACAAGGAAATCGGACCTACGTATATTGAAGGCGAAAGGAGGAACCAGATCCTAGTGGAGGGACGTTTCAGCCAAGGGAGTAGGACTGAAGGCTTTATGGGCACAGTGGGAGGGAACTCAAAATTGAGGATCGAAAGCAAGTGTCCATGCGTTAGTGATTCCCAAGTGTCGGATAACCAAAGTCCTTCAGGATGCGCATGATGGAACATCTGATGGGACATTTTGGCATTAATAAGACTCTTACTAAGGTGCTAGAGCGGTTTTATTGGATGAACAGCCGTTAAGATGTGGAAGCCTTGCGCCGCAATTTTCCCGCGAAGTTTGTGCGGCAAGTAAGAGGCCACAGAAAAGGAGTAGGGGTCCAATTAAGTAGTAAGATGTCGGAGCTTCTTTTGAGAGGATTGCTATGGATACAACTGGTTCATCTGCAGTGACAGACGATAGAAATAAGAGTAATGATTATGAGGTGGTTCAAGGCCAAAGGGCTATTGCAAGTGACCGGATGAAGACTCGTTATCACCTTAAGGACGGTGGGTTTAACCAGGGAGACTTAGTTTGGCTGTATAATCTACAGAGGAAGAAAGGAAGATCGCCAAAGCTACCGCCGCCTTGGAGAGGTCCCATAGTAACTCGAATTAACGATGTTGTGTACCGAATCCGGCAGAGCCCAAGGAGGAAGATTGTCCATTTTGATAGACTGGTGCGATATGCTGAAGCAAATGAGGTACCTGACCGGGATGTTCAAGCCTAAGGAGGGGCTGTGTTACACACGCTTATGGCGAGTAATGTGACGAGTTCTCGTCGCCGGTCGAAATATTCTCCTTCCATTTGGGAGTGCGGGAAGAGTGCCGATGCATCGAGAAACAACCGTTTTCGTATAAGCAGCTAATGTTGAACGCGCGTATAGTATCATCGATAAGAGAATATTTATAGATTGTGTCTTATATTTGTTAATCACTACCTACCTAAGTTTATTCAGTGTTTCTTAGCAAGTTAATAACGTAGTGTTAAGTTACCGGGTGTTTAAATTATTGGATCCGCGAAAAGTAGTACTTTTTGAGCACAGGGTGCAAACACGGAACACTATTATTGCCCAGCAGTGTTTCCTGACATATCTTGTTACATAATTAAGCAATACTACAAACTACAAACGAATTTCTTACACGTTGTACACTTTACAATAATTGTAGGTTTTGTGTTACATACCCCAGCATATCAGACACAGAACCTCCGACTTGTTTACAAGCTGCAATCAGATATAAATAATCAAGTATACGTAAGTCAAGCTTGACGGCGCGCGTGAAAGCAACTTAAACGCTTTAAACAACTGACTTTATAGTAAACGTTCCTCATATAAGTACTGCTTCTAGATTTCTAGATAATATGCACTGCAAACAAATGCGCGTACAGTTAGTACCCTATCTAGTTTAGTTGTTGACACTTCAAAATTGACTGGTTTTGATGAAACTTACTTTTAACAATCAGCTGTTAAAGGCAATCTAATCGCAACTGGTTGCTTAAAGTAAACAACAAAATTTAAATTAGAAATGTCAAACATTACTTTTTATTAGAAAATTAGGTTAGAAAAAATTTTAATTTACATAATTAGAAGCCTGTTGAAAAATAACATGTGTAACTTGCTACCTTGTGAGAAAATCTTTACACAAACTTAATTTTCCCAACTGGTTATATAAATATTTGTTACAATATTGTGCATAAACAATTCTTATTATAGTATACCAGACGTGCAACATTTATCGCGACTGCAGATTGTGAAACAACTAACAACTTAAGGTAATCCCTATATCGGTTTAATATACTACTTAATAGAACTGCGAGATATAACAATTATAGAACCCGATTAATAATACATAAGTATATGATTTTATTTACTATTTCCCGATTTTCTTCATAAATAATGCAAATCTAATAATTTTCCTAGTATTGTATAATAATTTGCCTAATAACTACATAAAGAATGGTCACGTGGTTTCACTGTACCTAAACCACGCGACCAGGAATGAAGATCCGGTATATATATAATATATACTCGTACATACATACATGACCTGCTCATTATACATATATAGCTCCTCTTGGGATTTTTGCGTACGATTTTTCACCGTTTTCGAGTGAAAAATCAAAAGCCCTTTTAATGCACCTGATAAATAATAATCAATGGAATTCCAATAAACATTATGGAATGACGATCGGATTTTATCATTGCAGTGTCGATAGCTTGTTTCTCATCATAATTTGTCTGGAAAATCAAATGAGAACGCATGAAGCATAGGTCTCTTGCACATCTTATGGGAAACATCACCCTTATTCCTAGATACTCTCTGCCTCTTCCTAGATAGCCTCTGTCGGCGAAACTTAGTATGCTTTTGACGATAAACTATATGGCTAATTAATAGCCAAAACTATAGAGGTATATCCTTATTAAATGTAGCACATAAAATATTGGCTACCTTGGTAAAAAGAGTAGAAGATAAGATTGGTGAATACCAATATGGATCCAGAAAGAGAAGTACGGTGGATATTTTACAGTACAAGAAATTCAGGTTGAAATATTTGAATATGGTAAACCAACAGTAATTTTATTTGTGGACTATCAACAAGCTTATGACTAAATACAAACAAAAGAATTATAGGTACATACAAAACTAGAAGAATTGGCAGACGGCAACCGTGCTGCATGTGCAACTATTAGGCTGCATGTTGAGTTCACACGGAGATTCCCTTTAGTTGCGCAACTTCTGCAATGGATGATAAGTTGGGCCGCTGAGAAGGAGCTATTTAATAACTTTAATAATAACAAATATATTGCACGTTTATAAATATAGAGGGACCTACTACGGTCCCATTAAATGTATTTACATAAAAAATCATTCACATTCCAGCGACTGTACGCATAAGTAGTTTTTTTAATTATTAAATATTAGAGAATTATACTCTATTTTATTGAACCTCCAACAACCCTACAGGGTTGTTCTTACAGGTCAGAAGTGGGATTCCGTTGAATAATTCGTGATAAAGTGATTAGTTGGTGTTGGTGGCAACCATGAGTAAACGACCACGACGAGCCATGGGTGACAAAACCGCCCATGAACCCATGAACCACCCCTGTGCGACTTCCCCGGCTGACTTCGGTGCCTGAACAAGGTGAGATTAGTGTTGATACGAGAGGAGCTGGTACCCCAACAACAAGCGATAGTGACTTACATAGTATCTCAAGTGAGGCTAGAGCAGAGATTGAGGCATGAAGAAGCAAACTTACTCGTAAGTACTAACACCAATAATAGTCAAAACCATTTAACTCAAGGCCTGGCTGAAAGCAGATATATGAACTGGGCTGCTTTCAAGGATGGTCGCTTGTTGTCTGAGTTTGATCATTCTAATTTGGCTCAAAGTATTGATGATTGGTTATGTAAGGTTAATGATTGTGCTATGATGTATCACTGGGATGATGTTACAAAAATGTATTTAGCATTAGGTAAATTAAGAGGACCGGTAGAAAACTTACTTTCGGGAAATTATTTTATGAAGCCGCCATCTATCAGGCTAATATGGGCCAAGACTTAAATGATTATTGTTTCCACAAACTGTCAAAACTTAATAAATCAAATTTAAAGTTATCACAGGAACAAATTGTTGAATGTATTATAGAAGGTATAAAAGATTCATAGACAAAACTATCCATAAAAGCAGCTCCATGCAAAACATTTGTTGAATTATCTGACGAACAAATTTTCCGAGTGTCTCTATACCACCCATAGATCTAATGTAAAAACCGAAAGCAGCAGTTTATTCTAGTGATGTCAAATATTGAAATGAAGTAGTGCGCTTTGTCTATAATGAAAAGGGTCATAAACGCCCCCAATGTCTATAAAACCCAAAGGTATAAAAATAATAAATGTACTTTTTGTGGCAATCTGGGACATACGGTAGAAAATCGTAGGCTAAGGCCAAGAGAACAATTTAAGGCGAACATAAAAACACGCTATATGGTAAAAGCTCTGAAGCAAGTCATAGATATTTTTGGGGTACCAGTACGTGATATAACCGACAGAGGGACAGCTTTCACGTCGCACACGTTTGAAACATTTTGTCAGGCACAGTGGATTAAACACATCCTAAATGCGGCTGTCACCCCACGTGCCAACGGCCAGTGTGAACGACACAACAGTAAAAGGGGCATGATTATAACTATATAAATCAAGCAATTGGAATGACGCCATCAGAATTACTGCTCTGTACAAGACCTGGTTCGATACCAGAGAGTATTCTTCTGAGCGGGCCTCAAGAGGATATGGATATAGTTGATTTGCCGACAGTACGAGAAAAGGTCAAGAGTCGATTAGACGGTGAACAAAGTAAACAAAAGGAAATATATAACTCAAGGCGGGCAAAGGCTCCGAAGTATAGTGTTGGGGTCTAGTCCTGGTTCGAATCACTAATGTACCTTCTACTGGCGAGAGTAAAATACTATATCCAAAGCCGGCGAGGTACCGCATTGTGGCAGTATTGCCCAATGATCGGTACGAAGTAGAAGACTTGAGGGAGCAGAAAAGACATCGAACGGTGGTGGCAGTAGACCACATTAAGCCATGGATTAAAAGATGAGTAAGTGAAGTGTCAAGGGTATGTATTGCATAATATATTATTGCCAAACACCAGAAGTATACAAATTGTTAAAGTGTCAAGGGTGGGTAGTACATATAGGTATTTGCCAAACACCAGAAGTACACAAACTGTTAAAGCTAACGGTAGGTAGGACATGCATAGGTAAGAAATATACCTGTCGAATAACCTACAATGCTCGACGCGCGTATTAACTACCCCAAGCATGCCAAACACCGGAAGCACACTAGGACGATGTAGTAAAAGCTATTACAATAAGTTGATATATTTTTGTTATATTTATCAAATGAAAATAATAATGATGTGGTTATTATAACCATGTAGAAACGAATCATACCAGTCGTTATAACGATAAATATGTATAATGTTTATTTTGTGTATCATTTTGTTACAGAACTGATTGAGGAAAATCAGCAAATCAGGATGGCCGAATCGACCGAGTTTGACCTTCTACGATGGATGACAAGCTGGGCCGCTGAGAACGAGCTATTTGAAAGCTTTGATAATAACAAATATGTTGCATGTTTATAAATATTGGGACCTACTACGGTCCTTTTGAAATGTATTTACATAAAAGAAAATATCATCCATATTCGAGGGACTGTACGCATAAATAGTTTTTTTCATTATTAAATATTAGATAATTATACCCTATTTTAGTGAACCTCCAACAACCCCTAGGGTTGTTCTTACAGTACTACATCTTAGACTTTTTTTATAACTTTTTGACAATGGTGTTATCGCTATAATTATTTCTATATTCATAACATAACCCGCATAATGTAAAAGTAGGGTGTAGAGTTCATCTGTCTACGTTAGAGAAGCCAAGGTATTCCTCTTGAAGTTCGTAAACAACGTTCTACAATAAATATCTTTCAATAGATTAAGACCACCGCGGAATTATTGTCACCATACAGGATTTTTATATGGCTAAAAGGTAAAGCCAGAGGAAATCTATCAGTTGTACCTACATGCACTTTATTGTCGCTAAATGTTAAATACATCATTCTTAGCTGTAAATTATGCCATTCTTAAAGAAGGTGCATTTGCCACATTAGGGACTAGTGGTAGACTTGGGGACTATAATTATATTAGATACAGCGAATAGTTAATAGCTTACACAGCGTAAAAGGTTTCGTGAACCAATATTTTTTATTTAAAAAATTGTGCGCACCATTGCTAACTGCTATTATTACTAGAGGTACATCGATTAAATCAGTAATCTAGCAGTATTTTTAACGCTGATTAAAATAAACAAAATAAAAAACAATTGAGTAAGTATGCGTTTTTTTAAATGGAATAGTATATTAAGTTATAATAACAAACTTATGATGCTTATAAGGGCCAACTGTAAATATATGCCGTGAAGATAAAGTTAGCTGTGAAAACATCATGGCCACCAAATGTAACAGTAGCAATGGAATAGTTCAGTTGTCAGAGAATTTCAGGTGTACCTACTTTTGACACACAAGCCAGTTTTTTACTGGCCTTTTTACCTACGTATTTTTGCCGTAGAACGCTATTTTGGGGTCCGGAGATTCAAATCGTTATGCTTCATTTTATAATTAACAACTAATAAAAATAAATTCACGTTGTGCTGTATATCTTCGCTCCTAAGCATTTTTAGCATAGCGTCATGCATTGCATAAGGAACAACTGCCTCAGTACATGTGCTATATTAAAAATTCTTAGGAGCGAAGATATACAGCAAAACGTTTTTTTTTTATAAATTGTCAATTATAAAATTAAACTTAAGGATTTGATTGTCGGGACCGCCAAAATAGTGTTCTACGGCAAAAATACGTAGAAATCAAAAAAAAATTCGCTTATGTGTCAAAAGTTCACCTGAAATTTTCTGGCAACTGAACTATTTCATTGCTATTATACCAAAATACCTTTTTAATGTATGCATACCTAAGCATTACTAGTATGTCATTTTTTTAAAAATAAAAAATTCACAGTACTTATTATGTGCACAGTACAACTTTTAGAAATATTGATTATTACTTGTAGGTATTTACTACCTATGTTACTGGGTAAATAAATTAATCATAAAAAAATATTTATCAGTACTTACTCTAGTCAGTCTAGTTTATCCACAGATTAAAATATAGAAGTACCGAGTTATGTATAGTAGAAAGACGTTGATTTATTTGATTATTTCTTGGAAGTTTATTTATTATTGGACAGTACCGCGCATGACCATGTAGTTACATATTATACGTTAAATGCAGTGCACCTGACAAGGGCTTAGTGTCAAATGACACTAACTACAACATCGTCATTTTTGTGTTAGTGTCTAATTTAGAGTCCGAAATATAGTGCTCACCTTGTGTCAAATAATTGTAACTCTTATTTAAGTACAAGATGAGATACCCAGGGTTTAACTACATTTTAGTTTGAAAATCTTGTCAAAATGTCAAAAAACTCCATCTGAGTTAGTTTTCCAAAAGTACTCCAGATGAAGTACTAAACAACATCAATGCCTCAGTGCCTTTTGACTCATTTTCTGTAATTCACGATTTTCTACCTTATCGGCGCAGCGAAAACATGTTTCTGTTTACGTTCTAACTACGCAGTACAGTAAACGACGGGTGTTTAGATAAATAATTGTTTTAGAAGTCTTTTAATTAAGGTAAACCCTAGTTAGTGAATTATTGGTGATGGTTTATTGGTGATGTGTTGTGTTTTATTTTACATATGAAACGCTCTAGTCAAATTCTTGAATTAGAATTAAATAATAACCGCGATAGTAATAATGAGAACAGTAATGATGAACAGTTACTGTTTGTTCCTAATGTATCAACTTCTGAGAATCCACAAATAAATACTTCTGTAACGGTAAGTTTAAATGCAAATGTTAATAACAAGTATGAATGTGTGTGTGAGTTTAATCTTAATTTCCAGTATGGCTACAAAATTGAGTAGGTATATGTAAATATTTCATTTCAATTAAGAGAATATTACTTAAATTGATACAAAGTTTGTCTCGGGATCCAGAAATAGGGACAGACTATTTAACCAGTTTTGTAGTAGGGCAAAAAAGTAAATATTTTGTATAGGTAATAATAATGCCTCCAAAATGCAAAATTCAACGTATTTCTTTCCTAGATAGGGAAACTGATGAGAACTGTTGTTAATTGATGAGAACTGTATGTTAATGTTAGTTGGAAGAAGAATCCTAATATTAAAAAAATCGACTTTAAATAAAAAGTTAGAAAATATTTTACTGAAATTTTTCTTTTTTAAAACCGCTAAGAGTACCCTAAATGATCAACAAATATATATTTATAATATTACCCAGTAAATAATGTAAAAAAGCAATATTTTGCTTAGTACACCCTAAAAATAGCACTGATAAAACTGATTACATCTATTTTAGAACACAGAAATCTGCACTCCTAAAGAAATAATTGGTGAATCATCATCAAGCCACACAGTATTTGATTCTATTTCTAACGTTTTGAAGGATCTAGAATATTCGCGCACTACAAGTTGTATTTTAAACGATAATACTACTAATGTTTGTATCGATAATTATAATACTACTGCCCTAGTTGAACCAAATAGTGAAAATACAGCGGTTTTGGATTATAAGAAAGAGGTAGATATGAAAATTGTATCATAATTCACGAGTGTAATTTATATATTATGTTATTATATTTAATAGGAATCCAGTATGGTTAACTATTTTGTGGATGATTCTATAGCCGATCCAGTTTACCAACCTTCAGATAATGATCCATCTTCAGATGCTGGAAGGCCCTTCGAAATATTCAGATATAGTTTTATGTAAATTGTGTAATTGTTATTACATTTATGTTATTTCAGTCCAAACTTTCATTGCTTCCTCTTACAATTCTATCAAACGATCAAGTGAACAACATTAATTGAATGTACCGCAATAAATACAACAAAAACAACATATACAAGAGCAGGTATATGAACATGTATAAGAACAGGTAGAGGAAGAAAATGAATCACAGGAAAACAGAAAAAAACGAAGTAAAATTACTGCTCGAGAAGAATGAACAAAGACGATATCTGACTGGACTTATTGATGAAACAGATAAACTTTCAACTAGAACATCAAATTTACCATCTAAGCGGCACAAATTAGGGAGTTTTTTTTATTAAAGATAACAAAAAGGTTCAAGTGTGTCAAGGCTTCTTTATTTCAACATTTCATATTTCAAACACTGTTGTAGAGAAGGTATTAAAGAACAGAAATAAGCATAATATTCTTGAAACGGACCTGATGATCTGAACATAATAAAGATGGAATGTATGTAGAAAGATGTGATCAGGAAAAAATTACGTACCTGAGAAGCCTTGGCTCTATCGTCAGATTTAATAAAAAATTTATTTTGTCATTCCATGTGCCCAAGAAAGATTTTTGCAATGAATGTTATATTTTCAAAAATATGATTAACGATGGGAAAACGGAGAATGCTGATAAGCACGAAAAACATATTAAGAGAAAAGTTGACGCACGTAATTGTAGACAAATTCAAAGAAAATTAATTAAATGATGAACTTCATTCTGCTGAATTTGACCTGTATTTTTTTTTATGATCTCTCGTTCTAATGTCCAATACAAATACAAAATTCAATATCACTAGGAGTTACTTTAGGGCTCATAATATCCTTAAGCAGATATTCTAACCCTAGTTAAACAAAAATTTATATAGTCCATCGCCATCACACAAAACATTGTATGTAATTTGGTTAGGGTTTTTTTATGGTATTTTTTTCTGTAGATTTCAATAAGGGCGTTGAATGTGCAGTAAGCTTGTAAGCTAATATTTTTTAAATTTAATTTTAAAATTCAAATGTCTTGTTATCAAAGCGGCTTAACACTAATTTTGTTTTAATTAAACTTAATTGTTTTAATTTTAACATATTGATATTGACACCCGAGTTGACACCAATTGATATGTTACAAAATTGTGACCGAACCTGGCATTATGGGTAGGACAAGCTTTTATTTTTTCTTGTGTAGGGGGCAATATGAGTATTAAACTCGGATTACGGGAATGAAGCCCCCCCCCCAATTGGCAGCCATCTTGAAAAATGGGGTGTAAAACAGTTTTTCCGTGACATCTATGAGAACGTAGAGAATTGAATTCTTTACAATCTTGGTCTAGACACGAAAATTAAAAGGTTTTACTAAAAATAGATTTAAAGAAAAATATCATTTCAACTTTTTTTCTATTGATTTCATTGAAAACACATGTTTTTTGTAGATAAATTTATTGTAAACCATTGTCTGTAAATTTTCTATATCTTTTATTTGGAGAGGGGTTAGGGCCTTGTAAAGGGATCAAACCAATAGGTGCCCTGTCAATATATAGGGAATTCAAAATAAAAGCCGTTGCACGCCATCAGCGACGAAAGAAGACAGTATCAATAATTCCAATGTATAGCAGTCCTGACATCGCCAGAATTTGAATAAGGTAGGTCAGGAAAGTTGCTAACACCGCCCGAAAATTTGTGAGGTGGTCACGGTTTCTTCGACACTTGACAGTACATTTGCTTTACGCTACGATTTGAAAATTTGAATTTAACCCTTAAGCGCCCATTCCATTGAACTGAACGTAAATGCCCAAGCATGGGTCCAAACATGGGGTCCTTTCAGGACCCCATGTGTTTAGACAAGTTTAAGTATCTACATATTATATAAAGCGAAATGTAAAATAAAATCAGTTCCTTAATTAACATTTTTAATGTATTTACTAAAATTTAACGTAAGTTAACAATAAAAATTAACAAAATAAACAAAATATACTTGAAACACAAAAAATCGAATCAGAAAAGAATTCAAAAAATAAAATATTATAACACCAAAACAGTCAGTAGACTTGAATATAAGATCACATAAAGATCTGATAAACACAAAACAATATGTTTTAATTTGAAAAACATGCCGTACATAACTCAGTTTTAGTCTTTCTTCGATGGGGTTTCGCAGACAAGTTTTTTGCAAGTTGAGCATAAGGTGTTCACTTTTTTGGCAAGGTTTCGGGGACACTGGTAACATCTCGCTCGTTTTTTACCTTGATTTACTGTTGGTGCATTTTCGATGTTTTCGATATGTATTCCACAGTCTCTTAGAGCCGATTTGACATGGGAACTATGATTTCTGTACTTGGAGCGGGTATCCATATTCCGGCGAGAAAGATCAACTGCTAACTGTAACAAAAGAAACGACGTCGTCTACAACTGTTTCATCCAATGCGGGTTCATTTTCATGTACACAACAAAAGCGTTCAAAGAACAGAGATCGATCATATTCAGAAATAGTGTGTATGGCCAACGAATTTTCTTCTGGTACATGAATATTCCCGAATAAGTTTGTCGGCATTGTCAACTGCTTGCCCTTGGTCTCGTTATAGTCTATAATCATGTGTGGCTTATTTTGTTGTTCAGGATAAACTAGATCATCAGTATGTTGATAACAAATGTACCATTCTATTCTTCTTCGGTATATACGAAACCATTGCTGCAAGTCTTTCGTAAACGCAAATATTGATGATTATGGAGGCCTTCCATTTATATTTAGTTGTGGAGGTGCATCTGGTTTATTTTTGTGAACAGTTCCCAATAGTGTTAGATATTGTGTTAATAGATAAATAGCTAGGAGGAAGCTAAAATTGTCTGTTGTATTCCTCGCCAGGTACCATGAAATTGCTGAGCAAAGTCTGACACAACACGGAAGCCTTGATTACGTTGTGGTCTACCATCAGCCAGTCCATGTAGATTACACAAATATGTTTTGTACATCGGTAGCTGCCCAAATCTTTATTCCATATCTACCAGGTTTAGATTTTATGTATTGCCTAAATCGTCATTTTCCTCGAAAAGACACGATAAATTTACAGTTCAAATGCACTGCTGCAGTTTCGCATGAAGATGTCTCATATCTCCAAATGCTGCCAACTTGTAACATTGTTTTCGGTCCAGTCTCGTTAATTTATCATCTAATCACCAACAACGTCGAAATTTCTTCAAACTGTTACGAGATAATTCCAGGCAGCGAAATTTCGGGAAGCTTCATGATTGATATGCAAACATATTCTTTCTTTCATTTCTGTTGTAAGAAATAGATTAAAAATCACAAATAAGGTATTTGAATCTTTACTGTATTGTGTTACGCAAGGATGTGCATTTATAATATTTCTTCTTAGCTGTCTGGGTCTACCGAAAGGATGACTGCTCCATTCTAAACCAGACTTGGCAGTCTTATAGCCAGTATACTTTGGACCACTTAGTTCAGCTTCTGGTTCTTCACTATTACTGGGTTTTGCATCAGATTCCTCCTGGCTTTAAACTCCAATATTGTCTTCGGTTTCGGAAATGCACTCCGTGAGAAAACAATCATTATTTTCTTTTTCACTTTCATCACTATACTCGTAATATTCTGGTTCAGAGTCTAAATCTATGTTCTAGGCTATCTCTTTCAGTTCCTTTTGTGTTAACACTTTATTTCGCCCGAACGACTCATTTTAAACGTAAAATGGAGAAAAAATATGTCTCTAAAATAATAATTTTGCTACTACTAAATGCCCAAGCGGTGTCTCTGTGCGACCCACACAACTAAATGCGTAATAACTTGACATAAGCACGTCAACATGTGGCTACAGACTAACAGAATATGGAGAAGATATTTACCGACACGTCTGGCGGCAACGTTGCCAGACTTATTCGGGAAGTGAGATATCACAATGAAATCTACCGAAGGACCCCGCTTGGGCGCTTAAGGGTTAAACTGTTTACAACGCTTGTGATAGGGACAATATAGGGACATATTGTGATTGATCGGAAAAAATACTGCAGTTAAAATTTTATGAATTACGAATTTTAACGAAAATATTATTTTTTTACGTTGGTTATGCCTAAATGCCGAAGCAGTCGATTATCCGCAGCAATGAGCTAGTAACAAACTTGATAACAGTATTTGGAGACAGACGTGAAAATAATGGGCCACTACTACCTTTGTCAACGATTAGTAAGATTTCAAAAGCAGTGAAAAATAACGAACTGATTTCGTCTCCACAAAAAAAATTATACTAAGACGGGCACTAATACTGTAACACTTCATATTAGTGAAATTTGGAATGTTATTTAAGTTCATATTATACTAGGTATATTAAACTTTTACAATAGGTACCGTCGGCGTCATAAAAATCGGGTCAAGGAGTAGGAAATTTTATTTTTAAATTATAAGTTTGTCTGTAAGACAGGTGGTAGCCTTCCCGACGTCCAGACTTAAAGAATCTTTATGGTCATATTGTCATATTTAATATAATAATTGAAAAGGGATTTAGCTGCTTAGCTGTTTTTACAAAAATAAAAATACAACTTTTAAAAAATCTTTTTTATACAAAAAAAAATGAAAGTCTAATTTTGCTTCGTATCTGTCGTATTCATGCCTGAAAATATGTATTTGCTTGACGAAACAAGATCCAAGCAGTTAGAATTAGAAAATAAGTATAACATATATTAATACAAAATAGCCAAAAGTAGAGTTACCAAAAAAACATGATTTAAAAAAAATCGAATTTTGATTTTTATAAAAAAATCATGATTTTTATTAAATCTGTTTCAGCGACTGAATCACTGTTATGTTAATTATTAAGCATTCTGTTTTTTTTTTTGTGCTAGAGGATATTCTTTGTTTTTTTTTTTATGGTTCAGTAATTGTAGTTTGTTGTACTTTTTAAGTTTTTCTTTTGATAAACATGTTAACCTAATACATATAATAAGTGCTTGTCAATTAATATTATACAATTTTTATCAGATTAATTTGATAAAAATATCGGCATTAAACATCGACATTTTTGGCCTATCCGATATATCGGCAGATCTGCCGATAACCGATATGTATATCGATATCGGTATCAATATCGGTATCGGTATCAATACTATACTACAACATAGCATTGGCAATGCAGGGTTAGTTAATTAATTTGTTAATTACATATTTGTTTTAAAAGTTAATGGCATTTTGTTTCTTTTTAATATTATTTGAATAATAAATGTGAATAAAAAAAATATTGTAGATAAATTTTAAAAAAATTCGTAAATAATATTAAAATTATCTGATAAATTAAAAATAAAATGCCCTACCCCTTGACCCGATTAAACTTGACTTTTATTTCTTTATTTATTTATTTTTTTATTTCTTTTTAACTTTTTTTCTTTTTATTAACTAAAATTAAGTAGTAATAGTAAGAAAATAATATAGATAATAATAGATAATAGTAAGAAAATAGTGCTTTTATTAAAATTATTTGACATGATACTTAAATGGTATTCATTCAATCATTTGATTTAATTTCTAGCATAGGTAATAATTAACGAGTTTGTCAAGAATTTGTTTACTCCACCATAACTCCACAAAATACAAATGAAATTTCTTTAACACTTACTAGTCTGACCGACTTGGCAACAATGTTCGATGGACAGTTGATGACATGCAACGGGTTTTGTTTTGAATTTGCTATACATAACATCTATATGTAGGTATGTACTTAAGCAGTGTTTGGACGAATTTATTTCTTCAGAAGCATTTCTAAGTATCAACGCGTATTAGTGAATTTTCATCATGAGTCACTGTTTCTATGTAAAAAAAACATTTGATTAATGGTTAATTGACTACTGTTAAACCAAGGGGAGTAAAATCTCTAATTGATCGAGCGACTGCCAAGGGCCTTCAGAATCTTGTAGAATTTTTAAGGACAGTATCTGCGATAAATTTACATGTATATTGTTAAAAATATTATTCAGATAGTGATAGTAGAAAGGATAATGATCGTCGCGGTAGCAGTAGTTCGTCCGTATCTGCAGATGAAGCTCTAGTATCTGATTTTGATAATAATTGTTTTATTTGTTCTCAAGTATCTAAAAACAGACAAAGACGTACCATACCTACTTGTAATGTCTGTAACGAAAATTTCTAGAATTCCATCTTAAAGATATAGTGCTTTCGTGTGATATGCAAACTAATGGAATGCGGTGCTTAGTGGCGTGCGCATAATTATCCTAATATAGGAAATAAAATAAAAAACAATAATGTTAACTCAATTAATTTATAATATATCAAAAAAAAATGCAAATGGATGCGAACTGTAAGTGTATTTGTTTTTATTTTTTCCGAGCGAACGTTTCATCTGTTGGTATCACCTGAAAGACATCTATAGGGTGGTGGCGCACGTATATAGGTATAATTTCGCGCGTTGTATTAACGGATATTTTTTGTTATTGTCTCAGTGACAGCTGTAGGTGTTCGACGAGTTATTGTGTCCTTGGCCGTATTAGGTAGGTTTTTACAATGCGACATTGAAGGTGTACGTGAAGTGTAACAGGCATGCTTGAGTGTTTTTATAATAACCCTAGTCTATAATAGTCTAGTCTAGTGTTTGTAAAATCATTGGTTATATTTAATATTTTATAGTGTTATTATAGTACTATAGTTAATTATAGTTAATATAGTACTAATATTTTATAGTGTTATAGTATTTATAAAATATAGTGTATAGTGTTTATAAGGACACATCAAAGAGTAAAAAAGCAAAGTCCCGAAAAAATCTCACATTTAATGAGAATTTCTGATGTGAGTTTTTGTGAAGAGTGCTACTAAAAAGTGGCATGAAAAATAACATATTCTGAAATTGGTGAGTTAATTTGTTATAAATTTCTTAAAAGTCTTACCTATAGTAAAATAATAAGTAACCTAACCACGTTCTATCCTGGCAAGGGGCGGTCTTACCTCCCCGTGGTCCTTGCTGGGCAATAGCAATTTAATTTCTTTCTTTTATTTTAAATTGTTATTGGCTAAATTGAGCACTAAGTTGTACACGCAATTTTTTAAATATATTTTAAATACATTCAAAACTAAATAATTTCTTGGCTTAAAGTTAAGCACATATATGAATATGACATAATAAGACATCTTTTGAGGTCACTTCACCTTGGTTACGCATGATGATACGTCACTGAGCAGTAAAGCCAGTAAATCGCCGGCTTCTTCGTGCAGGTGTCTTCTAAGTGAGCGACAAGGGAAATGGGATTTATATGAGTTGAGGAGAGATAGCGACCGATATGTTAAGCGGCGGACTGGAGACCCTAGTTCTACTCACAAGAAATTGTGGCGGTATACAATTTTACACTAAATATCCTTTTGTATGACAAATGATGTGATTTACCGCTTCTGTAGTAATTGGTACGGATTTTCTTTGCAAAATGCCACACAACTTTTTGCTCTAGTTTGTATATCAAATGAAAACACTATAACGTTCAGAGGATTTTGAAAAGTATGCAAATTTTAAATAATACCGGCAGACCTTCCGAATCTTAGCTGTAGTAGCTAAATATCACTATGGTTGCATTAAACGATTACATGGTTATATATTAAAAAACACACATGAAGGGTAGTGATCATAAAAATACCCTTTCAACCTTGAAAACCGAGTTTTATACGCACACTGACCACCCAAAGCGCACTAAAAAAAAATAAACCTTGTCTTACCTAAAATGTAAGGTCAATGTAACATTCCAAAGGACTAATAAATAAGGGTTTTCTAAAGTAAAGTTAAAACAAGTTATCATATATTGAAAAATAGTTTCATACACATCAACTTTGTCGAAATTGAGTTATTTTTTTTAATAAGTTTAATAACAATATGTAGGTAGGTACCTATATATATTTTTTGTAAATTAATCGAAATATTAACACCTAAAGGCTATGGAACAGAAAATATTATTAATTTAAAATACTCCATTGTCCCATAACACATCCACAGTTGGGAAAATACGAAAAGTCGTACCAGTTTTAGTCTTCATATTATAATAACAAATATATCCAGTTTAGGTTTTCAGTGCCGGTTTGTTAGCAATAACGCAAACAAACAAAAAATAATAATGCTAAATATATAAACAACCAACCTCAATTGTTTTGTTTAATTTTTCAGTAATCGGCCCACTAGTTCATCCAGCAAAGGATATTATAACTTAAAAGGAATTAAAATAAAATTGCAAAAACATATATAATTCAATGTCATAAAACGGCATTCTTGTGTCAGGGTGTAGAAATATTCAGGTTTAACAAAAATTATGAACCTTATGTGAAAGAATCCTTATTACCTATAGTCTGAGTCCATACCGCTATGAATATAAATGTCAAAATCTCCTGAAATAGAAGGCTTTAATAAATCATTCTTTTTTGCTTTAATATGGTAAGAGTTTATCTCCTAAGACTGATCTCTACAAATTTCTCTAATATTTCCTAGTACTTACAATACCGATATGCAGTGAAAAATAATGCCATATAAAAAAAATAGGTACCTTACATTTCCAGAAAATAATGTTCGGATAATAAGGTTTATAACATTAATTCAATTGGTTGCTATTTTTTTACACTTGTACGAAGGACTTGTTGGTCCATTCACTTAACCAACCTCAGCTATTATTAGACAGAGTGAATCAACAATAATGATGTTCCAACAAGCAGCTGGTATTACCTTTAAATTCTAAGTCTTGAAGGGCTCATTGCCGGTATATTCTACTTGTAATTGTAAGATAAGTGTCCTTCGAGATGTCTATGAACTCAAGGGTATTCCTACACCCTGACACTTTCCTATTTAGACAGAAAACCATTTAAAAAATAAATATTGGAATTAGGTACAAGCGAGTAGAAAGCTCTATTTATTAATAGGTTTGTAGGTTTCAAAGGAATAATATCCTATATAAAAATTAAAATTGTATCTACATACAATAGTAGAGGGATAACAATCAGGAAGAATATTTGTTATTTGATCTTTATGCACTCATAAAGAACAATGTAAATTAACTACCTAGGTAGTCACTACTACCTAGGTAGTTAATTTACATTATTGAATATATCATGTTCCTTCCTTTTTGTCACACCCCCCCTTCAAAAACAGCTTCTCTACTTGTTGCACTTAGTTACTTAGTTTCTCATTTAAACACCTCACATCCTGAACCCCCGAGCTAGCTACCACGGTAGAAATAAAACAACCGCAAACAAAATATAAAAATACCACTAGTAAATACATAATATTGCTTCCACTTGTGGTACGCTGAATTCATACTGACATTTATCAGGAAGTGATTAACTTAATATTACCCACATAGTGGAGTGCTGGGAGACATAGGATAATGTGATTTAATTAAAAATACCTATAAGTGGATGTCTGCTGTATAATCAATAGGTGCTGTTATTCGCGTGAAATTAGTTTCGGGCAATAGCTGAGGGATACGCACCTCCTGCTGCCCAATGAATTCCATTTCAGCAGCCTGATAAATTTTATTACATTTTTCTCTTTGTTCACGGTACTTGGCCCAGTCTTCTTTGCTTTGAGAGGTTTTTGCAGCCGCTAATAATTCATCTTTCTTTGTAAATTCAGCTTTAATAGCTTCAGTAACCCAAGACTTATTTAGATCTATATTTTTCATAAAAGGTCTGTTTTTCTTAATAACTTTGCTCTTTTTATTCACTCCTCTAAAGTTGTTCTGATATCTGCTTTTTCCCCGGGGTCCACCCCTAAATGGCAAATGCATGTGTGGTAGCGGTGGCCTACCCATCATCATCATAGGCGGTGGTGGTCTCATACCTGGTGGCGGAAGACGCATTCCTGGTGGTGGAGGACGCATACCAGGTGGTGGCGGACCCCTAGGAATCGGACCCATCATTCGCGGTGGTGGTGGAATTGCTCTTCCTCTTAGTGGAAGCCGGCCTCCCCTAATCGGTGGACCCGGAGGCCGCATACCACCCCTAAACGGAGCATGAGGCCTTAGCATTGCGGGATTTCCAAATGGCGCCGAATTACCATTAAAAAATGTGCGCCCTTGACCACGGCCTTTACCGATTCCGTTCCTGGGGTTATTTCCGCCTCTCTTATTCCCCCTATTTTGAACTGGGGCGCCCATTACAATGATTTAACTATATAGCCCTGTTTCTTCACCACTTTATTGACGGATTCACAATTTTTTATAAACTACACTCGGCGTCTCCACTTCTGGTGTTCTCACCACATCACAATCACAAATATAAACTGTTACAAAACATAGCAAACTACTTGGCAGAGAATACCACAGATCTCAGATCATATTATTATGTTCCAAAGATATGTGTACGGCAAGAGTAAAATTTTCTTATTGCTAAACTGAGCAGGCGTTAAGATGACGACTTTATTCCGTTTGAAAAATGACATAAATATTTAAATCTTCATATTTTCGTCAGCTGACATTTGCGACTAAGAATCACTTAGGAACGACGTCAATTTAATTTTTTTTAGATTATTGCGTTACAAACATTTTGTCACAAGGTTACATATTTTAGTGACTTCATGGATCCAAATACTTATTCCTGCAGTGAGACACTCATTAGATAAACTATCCGGTCAAATCGAAATCAGATATAATAGAAGCATATCTCCGATCTCGATTTGATCGAATATGGCCGATTGCACCAACAATTTTAAGGGACCATTACAGCTAAGCAACCCATAAAATCCAGAGTTTGCATGCAATTTTATGGGTTGCTGAGCTGTAAGGGTCTCTTAAAATTGTGGGTGCAATCGGCCAATCGGTTTATCTAATGAAGTGTATCTCACTGCATTATGCTGCACTATGACATCAGCTGACGAAAATATGACGGTTTACATACGTCATTTTTCAGACTGAATAAAGTAGTCATCTTTGAAACATTTCTTGGTCATATTTACAGCTAGGTTTAGAATACCACATCCCCTCATTCTCTCCGATTTAAATTATTTTCAAAATATAAATTATATAATTTAATATAGGATAATATTATTTATTACTTTGCAATTTATTTAATTTACTCCCTTCATGATTATGTGTTTCTGAATAAACAATAGACATAAATAATGGCAAACATAATATGTGGTTATATACATAATTTTACATACAATATATAAGTATACAATAATTATATACAATAATATATACAATAATTTTTAAGTAGATGTCACTGCGTTGCTATTAGCTTTGTTTGTATCATATTATGAAGTAGGTAGGTACGTGAAGTACTTTTTGTTTGTATCATAAGTTAAACTCACATATACGGTACCAGAGGCGGGAAATTCAGCCGACTTAGCATTTTTTGTGATTCCCGAATGTTTATGTTTCTTGTCTCCTCAATCGTCATTTTTTTACATAGATGATTATGAAAAAGTAATTTCAAGTCCCAATTATTTCTGTGGTCCGCAATAAATGAAATTATATAGTGACGTAATTCACATGATACAAGATCTGCGGAGAGACAGTAACTTATGAATCCAGTGGCCTGCATGCACTGTAATTGCGATCGTAGTGACTATAGTAACATATTTAATGCCGAGGTGGACGAGAATCACAGTCGAGCAACCTTGTAACATAATAATTAACCACATTACTTAGGTTAGTATCTCAAATTGGCAAGGGTTCCTATTTTAAAAATTAATGTATTGTTGCATGTCTTATGGGGCCTCAAGTTTAACAGAGATTTGATGACTAATTAAATTTATTAAAAGCACATTATTCAGTATCAGGATCAACTGGTTGCCCCGACCTGAATAGAGTATGCATATGATAGGAATAAGTGCAGAACATCTATTCGATCGAAAGGTGTAAAGCACAATATCATTGTTTTTCTGAGCCTATTAGTATCATCAAATTTACTGTGCGGTATCTGTTTAGTTAGTTAATGAAAAACCTTATACATAACAGAAATGTCCATATAAATATTAATCCGCTATCTAGGTAGGTATACTTACAGGATTATTATATGCAGATTTCCACATTTGGGCCCTTTTTTTCATTATTTTTTTATAAAAGTGTGCATAGTAGGTATATATTATTACATCATAATATTACATCAATATAATATATAAAAATCATTAAACATTGACCAAAATAGTAACAAACAAATAAATAAACAACCCACCATGATACATGTGTCATGCAACCCACCGACAATCTCATATGTCATATAACGTAACCCTTAACCTGATCCTTAACCGCTCTTGCGTAATAAATGTTAAAACTAATAAGTGACGTACGTCCATGGAAAATAGACGCTTCAGTTTAAAATCATGTGTATATTTAACTCATAGCTCTAAAAAACAGTTTTGAATTGTAAAGAAATATGTTTAAAGTTTATAAAATATAGGTTTAAATAATAATAAATGCCCAAAACTCGAGAAATTCCCGTCTGAAAATCACTCTTTTGAATCTCCCATAAGAAATACATGGTAGTCAAATTTCGCGCCCGGATTTTCCTAACCTAACTAATATGGTAGATCTAGGAATATTTTTTGGGCTGGTGTTCCTGGTTCCTGGACATACATTATGTCATGTACACGTTTTTTTAATATTTAGTCAGTTGTTGAGATGATCTGCGTGTGCCGAATGAAAGACTCTAAATCAACGCCCTATGAGAACAGTTATTGTGACAAAACTGGTTCTCTTTGGCAGACCTAATACCATGTATACGTATTTTAAAGTATATGATTGAATTTTAAAAAAATGCAGAAGCTGTGGGGCTATGGGATTCGAACTTGATACCTATGAAATGCTAGGCGTACCCTGTACTGGCTGCGTTACCGTTGGCTTAGCAAACCTCTGATGAACTAAATACAGGCTTCACAACCACAATTTTGTAAATCTGTGCCATGGTCAATAGCGCATAATTATGCGGGCCTCTGGATTTGCCGTCTCTCCTTAGAAATTTATTCGGTGATATAATAGTAAATTTCTATGGTCATATGCTTCGATCATGGTCAAGGGTCATATGTGATATGGCATGTCAGGTTGACGAACCAAAATTGGTCAGTCGTATGCAACCCACATGACGTATTTCTCGCCAATATGATTTTAGGCCCTATTTTTAGACAGTTGAATGTAAATACCTACCTACTGTTGGTTCCAAATTGAAATTGACAAGATTTTACGTTTTGTGTAGGTAAACACAGAGGTGGATACGTTCGAGGATTATTATTATATTACTACATTTTTTCAAACAATGTGCAAGATTTTACGTTTTGTGTAGGTAAACACAGAGGTGGATACGTTCGAGGATTATTATTATATTACTACATTTTTTCAAACAATGTGCCAACCTGTGCTGTCGCGATGTATTATAATTATAGTAACTATCGTATATGATTCGAGTTTTTTAGCTATCAATTTTCCAAATAGATCACATTCGCTGTCTTCTTTATTCCGAGCACACGAGCTTTGCAGAATTCGGAAGGCTTTGTCAAGTTTTTCAGCCTGAGCGTAATTTTTCCTTCTTTTTTTCGGAATAGGGCCAGATGATGGACCAGGACCTAGACTGGTAGAAGGACGACGAGGTGATACAGGCGATACCACCTGCTCAGCGTCAGAAAGATCGGAGCCTTCAGGTGACTGTGTTGCGAGTTGTGACCCTTCGTCGGAAATCTAAAATAAAAAATTATGCTTTTTTATATTCTTGCACTTGCAGTGATATAAAATAATAATTGCCTCGGATGAAATAATCAAGTTTTTTTGTAATTGGCTAAAATATCTGTTTCATTTCGTAATTGTCCAGGTCTAGCTTTAAACATTGTTTTAGTTCAATAGCCTTTCGTTTTACAGATCCCCAAATCACAACAGGGATGGTTAACTGTCGCTGAAGAGTGTGAATCAATGTAAACTTTCCACATTGCCTTGGAGCATTAGACGAAAAACATGTCGTTTTACAAGCACACATAAAGAGCGGAAGCGAATTTTTCAATTATAAAAGTACCTTCAGTACCTATTGTCCTTTTTGCTGTGGCGGAGGCAAAGTATGACTTTTTATATGTAAATGCTGGTTGCCAAGGCAGAAGCGGAATATCGGATGGCGGAGTTTTTAAAAACACACAACTATATAAGAAATTAAAGCAAGATGATATGTCTTCCACCAGCTCAAGCTTTGCACATTAAAAATGTGTGCTTTATTTTTCTCTTGGAGGCGCATTGGTTGAAAATATTATGAAACCTTTCCCGGGTTACACAGTAAAGAGTCATTAAAAATAGTGTACAACTATCGTCTCTGTATAGCACGTCGCGTCGGGTGGTGGAAAATGTATTCGGCAGTTTTCCGAGTGCTTCGAAAGCCACTACTATTAGAACCAGAGAAAGCTGAGTTATTTGTACTGACAGTAGTTCAATTGTACATTTTTTTTTAAGAAGAAGGTATATCTCTTTCAATGTATATATAGGTATATATACCCCCCGGAACATTTGATACGGAAGTGGAAGTTCGTCTTATTGAAGGAAGTTGGAGAACAATTGCGAATGATGAAGAAATTACTTCCCTGCTTCCACTAAGAAATATACCTCGTACGTCATGTAAAACTGCCCAAGAGAAGAATTGGCAGAATATTTTAAAATTAATGATCGCCTTAAATGGCAAGATCATTATTCGAAAAAACTATAGGAGTTGTCATTTTTATGACCCATCAATTGTAATCTAGTTGCAGTCAGTTTTACGTATTGACAAAAGAAATAAAGATTTATTTGAACTCACCATACTTAACGTTCCTCTGAAGCAACTTTTGTCCAATAGAAACTCCATGCTCTTGTAAGCGAACCAATTGCTTTCATAAATTATTTTATCTGATCCTGTATAAAAATACACTAAGTTATGTTGTAAAGATAACCAAACCTAATAAAACATACCTTTTCCAGTTCCTATACTTTTTTACCTAACTTTCTCCCGCTTAAACGAAGGAAGCAAATTAGTTACTTTTTTTGCACTCTTCGACTGCTGTGTTCTTACACTTAATATTGCTAGCGACTAAAGACCAAAAGACTAAACAAGACGAGGTTCGGTTCGCGACGTGGTACATATGTACGCGCCTGTATACAACTGGAAATGTCGCACCTCCCCTTACGTCACATTACCGCGCTCTGTGCCTGCGCGCTGACATACCATTGTCAGAGAACAGGAAAGTTCCTGTTCTCTGCCTTTGTCTTTGTAATCTTTGTATCATATGTGACTGATGTGATTGTGATTTGACAATTTGACATTCATTTTACAGTGGTGAGGGAATTCGTTTGTGTTTTACAATTGTGGATATTATTAATAATAAAATTAGAAACAGAAAAATATTGTGCATAGTTTGTAATATACTGGTTATTCATCGCAGATTACTAAAGTACACTGAGTTAGAATGGGTATATTTGGAACCTCAAACGATCTCACTTCAATTAATGAAGAAGTAGGTGAGTCAGATGGTTAAATATTAATAACAATAATCTGTTTCATCTGATATAGTTTAAAATATAAAATTTATATTATTAATTTATGTCAATCTCGGAATTGCTTATAGATATCCTCCAGTTGGTATTTTTAATTGATATACCTACCATATTATATTATGGATTATATCCAGTAGTTACCTAGCGGATATTTATCTGTCAGGATAAAGGTCTACCTGTACATCATTGTTCGTTCTTTAGCTACACCTGTTGATGTTTCTTTACCTAAATTTTTCTACATTCCACATATCTATCTGTTCCTA
>CAXKVY010010725.1:0-21633 GCA_964058915.1 Tetropium fuscum
TTTTCAAGCAAAAAACTCGGTTGTCCCGCTGTTATTTACTGATTTTTGAGGTTTTTTGTCTATTACTATCGATAAATAATTAACAGCAAAATCGCTCTCTTAACGATTAAATCAACCAATCGAACGGCAAAATCTCATTCAGAAAACGAGTCAAAAACTGAATTTTCCAAGCAAAAGACTCGGTTGCCCCGCTGCTATTTAGTGACTTTGAGGTTTTTGTTTATTACTATCGATAAATAATTAACAGCAAAATCGCTCTATTAACGATTAAATCAACCAAGTCGAAAACTGAATTTTCCAAGAAAAAACTCGGTTGCCTCGCTGCTATTTAGTGACTTTGAGATTTTTTGTTTATTACTATCGATAAATAATTAACAGCAAAATCGCTCTTTTAACGATTAAATCAACCAAGTCAAAAACTGAATTTTACAAGCAAAAAACTCGCTTGCCCCGCTGTTATTTACTGATTTTGAGGTTTTTGTCTATTACTATCGATAAATAATTAACTGATTATTTACTGATTTTGTGGTTTTTTGTCTATTACTATCGATAAATAATTAACAGCAAAATCGCTTTATTAACGCTTAAATCAACCAAGTCGAAAACTGAATTTTCCAAGCAAAAAACTCGGTTGCCCCGCTGTTATTTATTGATTTTTGAGGTTTTTTGTCTATTACTATCGATAAATAATTAACAGCAAAATCGCTCTCTTAACGATTAAATCAACCAAGTCGAAAACTGAATTTTCCAAGCAAAAAACTCGGTTGCCCCGCTGTTATTTACTGATTTTTGAGGTTTTTTGTCTATTACTATCGATAAATAATTAACAGCAAAATCGCTCTCTTAACGATTAAATCAACCAAGTCAAAAACTGAATTTTACAAGCAAAAAACTCGGTTGCCCCGCTGCTATTTAGTGACTTTGAGGTTTTTGTTTATTATTATCGATAAATAATTTAACAGCAAAATCGCTCTTTTAACGATTAAATCAACCAAGTCCAAAACTGAATTTTCCAAGCAAAAAAACTAGGTTGCCCCGCTGCTATTTAGTGCCTTTGAGGTTTTTTGTTTATTACTACTGATAAATAATTAAGGGCAAAATCGCTCTCTTAATGATTAAATCAACCAAGTCGAACGGAAAAATCTCAGACAGAAAACGTGTCAAAAAACGAATTTTCCAAGCGAAAAGCTCGGTTGCCCTTCTGATATTCAGTGATTTTGAGGTTTTTTGTTTATTACTATCGATGAACCGTTAACAGCAAAATCGCTCTTTTAACGATTAAATCAACCAAGTCGAACGGCAAAATCTCAGACAGAAAACGAGTCCAAAAACGAATTTTCCAAGTGAAAAACTCGGTTGCCCTTCTGATATTCAGTGATTTTGAGGTTTTTTGTTTATTACTATCGATAAACCATTAACGGCAAACGCTCTCTTAACGATTAAATCAACCAAGTCGAACGGCAAAATCTCAGACAGAAAATGAGTCGAAAAAAAATGTTCCAAGCCGAAAACTCGGTTGCCATGCTGATATTCCGTGATTTCGAGGTACTTTGTTTATTATTATTGTTTTGTTTATTATTTTTGTTTATTTATTATTGTTTATTATGTTTATTATTTCGACGTTTTTTGTTTATCTCTCTTAGGCTTGAAAATTTTTTTTTCGACTCGTTTTTTGGCTCAGATTTTGCCGTTCGCCTTGTTTGATTTAATCGTGGAGGGTGCGATTTTGTCGTTAATTGCTTACTGATCGTAAGAAACAGAAAACGTCGAAATCACGGAATCTTAGCGGGCAACCGCGTTTTCGGCTTGGAAATTTTGGAAATCGAGGGCTCTCAGCGGGAGTTTCTCTCTTAGAAAAGTCTTTTTTCGACTCGTTTTTTGGATGAGATTTTGCCGTTCGCTTTGTTTGATTTAATCGTGAAGGGTGCGATTTTGTCGTTAATTGTTTAATGATAGTAATAAACAAAAAACGGCGAATTCACGGAATCGCCGACACATTAATGCAATATATTAAAACAGACAGGCTTTTTTTCTAGCAACCACACACCACTGCTAGATATGCATACATTACTGCACTGTAAATATATGAGAAAATAGACAAATACTGTTAGTTGGTGTTTAGACCAGGGCTGAAGCCTTTGAATATGGTAAAAAGTGAAAAAAAACAATAGTAGGACGAAACCCATTGGAAAAGGAAGAGAGAATATAACAAAAATGAAAAGAAAAATAATTTACGGGCGATCTGAGGTCGGGAAATGGAGGGGCGTGAATTTTTAAGGGTAAAATACGGTTTATCTCGATTTCCGGAAAAACTACAAGTCCTATGGAAAAAAGTTAAATGGCAAAGTTGTAGGCAATAAAAAGATCTACAACTTTTGTATTTCCACTTTTTTCACATAACCTCAAAATTTATGTAAAAAATTCAAATAGCAGTTTTTAGTTTTTTTTTCTTTTACAAAAAAAAATTTTTTTGAAGAAATTTGGTGAAAACACCTTTTTATGTCCCAAACACGCAGTAATTTTTTTTGATAATATATTTATATAATATATTTAATATTTAAATATATTATATATATATATATATATATATATATATATATATATATATATATATATATATATATATATATATATATATATATATATATATATATATATATATATATATATTAAATAAATTGTACATAAAGACTAAAAAAACATTTTTGGACTCGAGTTTTTTTCGTTTCTTTGCATTTTCTATAGAGAACATTTACCATAGTAATGTATATTTTTTACACCATCAGAAAATAGAGATTTCAACGAACAAAAAGCCCACCGACTTTTCTAAAAAAGCAGATATTTTGACGCGAGAATTTTCAATTGAAAATTAGGGTACTTTTTCGATATTAAGTTTTGACTTAAGGTGAAAAAATAAATATTTTAAATAAAAAAAGTGTGTTTGGGACATAAAAAGGTACATTTTCACCAAATTTCTTTAAAAAAAAATTTTTTTGTAAAAGAAAAAAAAGAAAAATAAAAAACCAAAAACTTGAATTTTTCACATAAATTTTGAGGTTATGTGAAAAAAGTGTAATTACAAGAGTTGTAGATCTTTTTATTACCTACAACTTTGCCATTTAACTTTTCTCCATAGGTTTTACCCTTAAAAGTATTTAGGGGAAAACTCCCTCCACTTCCCGACCTCAGATCGCCCGTAAATTATATTTCCTACTTTTCTCCATAGGTTTTACCCTTAAAAGTATTTAGGGGAAAACTCCCTCCACTTCCCGACCTCAGATCGCCCGTAAATTATATTTCCTTTCATTTTTGTTTATTCTCTTCCTTTTCCAATGGGTTTCATCCTACTGCTATTTTTTTGGTTTCAAAAATTATCGACCCTGGTCTAGTTATAGTTGTAGCATTAATAAAAACTTAATGACATAATAAAACTTTCAAATAATCGATGATTCTCATAATTCATTAAAAAAAAGATTTACCTAAATACTCGTCCATTGCATCCTTCTCAACGTTACTCACACTGTTAAGTCTTTCTCTAGTAAGCGGAAAATCGGGGACATCACATTCTTCATCACTATTTTTTCTTTCCTTAACCCTATCAATATTGTGTAATTCTTGAGATCTGTTTTCCTCAGCCGCTTGGCTTAGCGGCTGTGGGTTGTACGGCGCAATATCACATTGTTGCAGTCTGGGCTGGATCGATTTGTACTTTGCTGGCTTGGGTTGCTTCTTGGGTGGCGTGGTTATTTGTAAGGGGGGCGGCTGCAGTCTCGGTATGGCTACCTTGTTGGTCGAGGCCCCCACATTTGTTTCCTTCAATATAACGGAAAACCCCATCACGAAACGCGCAATACACTGACATGTGACTTAAAGTCAAACACTCGATCATGAAGACGCTCCTTTTTGAAACGTCGCGCATTATTATAATTACACATAGGTCACATAGGCGCACTCGAATGCATATTGCCATTTCCAATTTGCAAACGAAACCGTCTGCGATGGGATCGCCAGTCTCCGCCCACAAACGGGGATGCATAAAACGTGGCAGGCGGATTTTCGAATGTTGTGGAAACATAGGAGAGGTGCTAAAATACGTGTTCAATGAAATTGGACTTTAAGGTAGTAATGACAATATGCATTCGAGTGTACATACATGCAGACTGGTGGCAGCAATAAATAAAAAATTTAAAAAAAATTTTAAATAAAATAAATAAAAAAATTTAAAAAATTTTAAAAAAAAGATTAAAAAAATGAAATAAAAAATAATTACAAAAAATACAGCGCATAGCACGTAGAATGTGCCGCAAGGATCAACCGCGCACGTGTATAATCAAGATTCTACTGTATTGCTTTACCAAATCCATCAATTTTTAGAGCAAAAAAATGTATTTCAAAACAACCTGTGACTGATCAAACAAAAAAGAAACTTAAGTTTTACCTGTCCGCCATTAAATAAAAAAAAATAAAAAAGAATTTCAAAAATTAAAAAAAAATATTTTTTTTTAAATTTAAAAAATAAAAAAGAATTTAAAAATTTTTTTAAAAATTTAAAAATTTTAAAAATAAAAAAATTTAAAAAATTAAAAAAATTTAAAAAAAATATATAATTACAAAAAAACAGCGCATAGTACGAAGAATGCGCCGCAAGGAACAACCGCGCACGTATAATCAAGACTCTACTGTATTGCTTTACCAAATCCATCAATTTTTAGAGCAAAAAATTGTATTCCAAAACAACCTGTGACTGATCAAACAAAAAAGAAACTTAAGTTTTACCTTTCCACCATTAAATAAATAAAAAATAAAAAAGAATTTAAAAAATAAAAAAGAAAAAATAAAAATAAAAAAAAATTTAAAAATAAAAAAAATTATTACAAAAAAAATAAATAAAAAATAAAAAATTAAAAACATTTTAAAAAATTTAAAAATTTAAAAATTTTAAAAATAAAAAAATAAAAAAAAAAAAAATTAAAAAAATTAAAAAAATTGAAAAAAAAATAAAATATAATTACAAAAAAAAACAGCGCATAGTACGAAGAATGCGCCGCAAGGAACAACCGCGCAAGTATAATCGAGACTCTACTGTATTGCTTTACCAAATCCATCAATTTTGAGAGCAAAAAATCGTATTCCAAAACAACCGGTGACTGATGAAACAAAAAAGAAACTTAAGTTTTACCTGCCCGCCATTACCCAGTACACCATCTGCCACTGACTTTTGGAAACTGTTGAAATCAGGTAACGCTGATACTTGAGTGAAATCTAGTGATTTATCACAGATAGGTTTGCCCTGAGTGGGACTCGTGCTGCTACTACTCGCTGTACTGCACTCACTGCTGGTGATACCCCCACTCACTGCCAGCTGCACTGTAGGTGATGTCACGGGTATCGTAGGTGGCGCAGGAACGCTCTGGGAACGAGACTTCTTACCGTTGGGTTTCTGCTCCGATTTTGGGGACTACAGTACAAGAAATGCAGTCGATATATTAGAGTGAAAGTCGATACATAAAAAGGTGAAAAAAAAAGTCATGGCCAACAAACATTAGGCACCGAAGAGTGCCCAATGTTTGGGATAGTATTGCAATATATATTTTCACCTGTAGCTTCCTTTTTCGATCTTTCCCTTCATTTTTTTGCTGAATCTTCCTCTGAAGTTGAAGTTGCATTTCTCTGTGTTTATTGCCACTCTTGCCGTTGATATCTTCAGCTACGAGAGAAAATAATTTCATTTAAAATGGTTTTCCCAGCGCATGATATTATGATATGAAATATCATAAATATTTCGGATATAACTGAACTATTATAATACTTTCATTTACTGTCAATAACTGTTCCTCTTAGGTGTACCTTTTATCGTAGATTCAGCTGCCGATGTAATTTTTGTAGCTGCTTCTGTTCCGGTTCCTATTGAATGATTTAAAATTAAATAGTACGCTAAAGCTTGGAGGGACGAAAACTGTGTACCCAACTGTTGTTCTGACCATTCTCTCACTATTAACCATGCAGCAGAAATTAAACTTGACTGAGTATATGGGGCTTCTGTAGACTGGAATAAAAAAATCATAGCAATAAAAATTGTTGTAGATTTTAAATATTGTAGATCAATCCAATAATATCTTGATTAAAAGTTAAGATAAGAATAATTTTCAATACAAAGTGGAAACAAAGCGAATATAGTACAACATATCTTCAAGAAGGCTGATAAATACTTTCATCTGTGATTAATAAGCCACAAAAATTGATAAATCAGTACTTCATAAGAGTACCATTCATTAGCTACAAAACCAAATCAAATAGCGAAATGGCCAAGCATTACCCTGAAGATAATATTAGAATAATACTTTCATAACATGTAGGAGCAGGAGAATGAAATATTTAAGCCTAAGAAGAGTTTTTCTGTGGGGTTTTCCTCTTCATATGTGTATATAACGGGCCCCCACAATTAAACACCTAAAATATTTTGTAACCAGATGTCGTTAGCGTACGGGAATAATTTCCTGAAATTATGTAAGGGGTAAAGTAGGTACCGTAGGATTGGTTCAGATTTTACCCCTAGTAAGTGGTATTACTTAAAGTAGATGAAAGGTCCTCCTACAGCCTCCTAAAGCTCCTACGAAGGCTAGAGCGACAATTTTGGCCAAATTTGGCAAAGGGAGTTTCCAGCAGGTTTTCATACAGTCAATTCAGACTTAAAATCAAACAGTTTAGTAAGCGGAAAGTTAGTCAAAATTGTTTTATTAGTCAGGTCTACATAACCCTAGATTTGTGTCTCATATAGATAGGTTTGTTATTGAGATAAATGAATATTTAGAGCCCAAATCAAAGGTTAAAAACTATAAAAAACATCAAACAATGAAATAATGTAAATTATATGCTAAATATCTAGTAACATTGCCAACGCACGCATCTCTATATGCTTCAACAGCACACCAGAAATGTCAACCGGCAATCATGAATCTCATTGGTCAGTGTCTAGTTATATTTATATCAGAGTTATTTATCAGCGCAAAACTCCAAGTCTCATGTAATCGCGATAGACACAGTGCAATAAAATTTATGTAATACAACATCTACATAAACTATGTCTAGTTTAAAAAGAAAATTGTGTTAGCATCGCTAAAAAGAAGCAGTTTCGAGAGTTTAATCCCGAACCAGATACAAACATGACAGTGTTATGTTATGATGAAAATAAGATTGACATTGCGAGAAAGATGTATAAATAATGTGTATAGATCAGATGTAAAATGTAAAACCTTTAGACCGTAAATAATGACTGTAAAAGGTAAACCAAAGAAATTATAAATACTAGCTGTTCTATGATTGGCTACATTAAGTAAAAAAATATAACGAGAAGCTCGTAGTTAAGAGGAAGTTCAGTTGTTCATAATAAGTAGAACTTCTGGAGGAACGGATAACAAGGAGAAGTAAAAAACATAGCGTCCCAAGCGGCAGCTCCATCCGAATGGGTGAATAAAAATTGTATAATTTATAAGTTTAAGCTGAATAATTTGTGTGACAAGTACTAAAAAAAGGATAAGTGTTTCCGAGAAGATATAATAAAAGTTCAGTGTAATTCGGGTAGAAAGTTCTACGTTTTTCAAGTGCGGCGTTCCCAGGCAGTCTATAGTTGCAGAATAGGGGAATATATGCAACATACATTAGTCAATATTCTCCACGTGAATGCAAAGTAAGGTAATTAGCAAGATAAAATACATTACAAGAATACGGCTTGGAAAATCTCCAGGTTCCGTGTCGAGGAACCTGTATGCAGTGTAATGTAATGAGGATAATAGATGGCGGCAGATGAGCGGAGAAAGGTAACAACTGTATAGTTCAAAAGGATCCCGAGAGAGGGCAGTAGGTAGCAGCCGATTCCAGACAAAACAAATAATTAAGTGTCAAGTGAATATAAATAAAATTGTGAGTGCTTCGCATGAACAGCATTACAAAACTTTTAAAGGCAATAACATTCCAAACATTTTAGTTATAAGTATATCATTGTTATAGATGCCTTTATTGCCCATGTAGTAAGTTTAAGTTGCGTAGGTTTGGCGTAGGCTAGTAATAAGTTTATAACTTTCAAATTTTCATAAACTTCTCTTCTTGTTTCTACGTTTTGCTTGTCCTTTGGACACAATAATTTCTGATTTAAAGCCGATATAATAAAACCTAAACATATGTAGCTTCTGTGTTATTATTTTACTTTTCAAGGTATACTTTTCACAGTTAATGATTGAATAGAATATACAATTTTTATCTTCCGCATATATATACATCTATCGTTGCTTCAATTCTTGTGCAATCATACTGTTCAGGAAATAACTTCTTGACATTAGGCAACACTCAATAATCTTAGTTATTCAGGGACTATCCCTTAATCTTAGTTCATAGACAGATAATCCAACACTACATCCCCTCCCATTTGTTTTAAAACCATAGTTGCCCATTGACACTCATCCTATACACACCTACTTTCAACTCCTCGTCGTATTGCACGCGAAAATAATAATTGTTATTGAAACATTATTACTCCACCTCAACTACCCTTTAACCCATCCATATAATACCAGTGCTTTTACCCTATCGTGCTACGATTCACCTGGTTCTACCTGAAGATACAAGGAGGCCTCCAGAGTATAGAAGACAACACAGAAAAGTATTTAGCACTTTCAATTTCTCCCTTATATTTACTTCCCCCCTATGTTTTTGTCAACGTTAGTTGACTGGTCCTTCGGCTAATAAAATTGTACCTTTTTGTTTTAATTAATTATTATAATTATTATAACAAATCTCAATCAACAACACATACAGTTTGACGTGTCTAAGATCCTAAATAAAAATAAAAATTATCAATCTAATAGAACCTCCCCTACTGGATGAGAGAGTCATGCTCTATAGTGAACCCTCCTCATAAAAATAATTGTTCTGAGAACTGGCGCCCTAAGGAGGGAAGCATTAGCAGGAAGAGATCATAAGTATTCTGTTCTGTTATCAGGTTTGTCTCTGCTATGCGATCACTATTATCGTCTCAATTATCAATGCCATAAGTGATACTTTATTTTACAATTTGCCATACCATAAGTAGGCCAGTAAATATATAAAACATTGTAAAATAAATATAAATATAATAACACAAATATATATATATATATATATATATATATATATATATATATATATATATATATATATATATATATATATATATATATATATATATATATATATATATATATATATATATATATATATATATATATATATATATATATATATATATATATATATATATATATATATATATATATATATATATATATATATATATATATATATATATATATATATATATATATATATATATATATATATATATATATATATATATATATATATATATATATATATATATATATATATATATATATATATATATATCCTGGATTGAAGTTATTTGAATTAATGTCTCGCAGAGATGTAAAATTGTAATTTACGGTAAAATATTGTTATATTACCGTATATTACTGAACATTTATTATTATACTGAATGGATTTACAGGTAACAACTACACAGAGAACTAATATTTCTACCTGTATTGAATTACACCTGTAAATCCGATAAGATAGCTTATAAGATAAGGTAATTCAATACAGGTAGGAATATTAGTTCTCTGTGTAGTTGTTACCTGTAAATCCATTCAGTATGTTGTTTAGCCTAATTTTGGCTAGGGTCGCTGCTCTAGGTGCCTGCATTGCAGGACGCTGCTTGTCAAAGACTTTACTTAGTAATGTCTGATGAGTAGTAGCAAGTAGCAACTGACCGCTAGAGGGGTCTGGTATCCCTCGCTTGCACACCGTAAATTATGTCATAAATTAATAAAGGCACATTTTGTTTATTTTTTGTTTCATATTTTAAAATCGTAATAATATGTATACTCTTTTTTAAGTATCAATAATATATTAAGCACTAATTCCTGAATTTGGATGTATACAAACATTTATTATGTTAATTTTTTTTACAAAATTAACATAATAATCACAAAATTACTAAAAGAAATACCTGATAATTTACAAAAAGTTTTATTACCTATTTATTTACAAAAAATAAATGCATTACCTGGTAATTTATCAAAAAAAATTAATTATCCGGTAATTTACCAAAAAGAAAAATTACCAGAGAATTTATTTCGGTAAAAAATATTGGTAAAAATCAAGTATGCAGTGTAGGATGATATATTAAAAATAATAATTTTTTTCTCAAAAACAACAAAGTGTGTCACCCAATTTTTTAGGTAGTATTAAAAAGAGGGAATCTATTTATTTCTGTCATCAGTTTTTTTGAGAAACCCGTAGGAGAAACAATATTCAAAAAAATCAAGTATGCAATGTATGACATATAAAAAATAATAATTTTTTTCTCAAAAACAACATAGCGTGTCACTGGTTTTTTTAGGTAGTATTAAACAGAGCGTAATCTATTTATTTCTGTCATCAGTTTTTTTGAGAAACCCGTAGGAGACACATGACATGATCTATGAGAGAGAGTTGACTGTCAAAAATTACACCAAGATCTCTAAACGTGGTTGGTCAAGCTAAAACCATATTATTTAATGAATAATCGAAATTTATTGCTTGGATTCTAATAGGAAATGTTATGATTACATTTAGAAATATCTAAGTCTAAGTTATTTTTTTGACACCAAGTGTTACTAAATCAAGTGTATATCTTGTTGAAACGAAAATCAGTCATTAGGGCCATTAATAACAGAATGGACTCTTATGTCACATGCATACAAAAAACATTTGCAATTCAAATTGTCAACAATATCATTCATGAATATGTTGAAAAGTATAGGCCCCGGGTTGGAACCCTGCGGCACTCCAGACGTAGATTTTATCTCAACAGACTGAAAACCACAACACTGCACCACTTGTACTCTATCATATAAGTATGACCTAATCAAATTTACCAGCTCTTGAGAAGTATCTCTCTTTAATGTAATTCGTAGTAATTGTTAAAGTGAGTATAATACTTGTACTTCTAAGAGTATTTTGTATAAATATGAAGGAAGTTTAAGAAACGATATACTTTTATACAAACAAATCGTATTAAATCTTAATACTTTGTTACTTATTATTGAAATGGAGCCTATCCCCTATTTAGTTATTAAACTTGCGATGTCGTGACCTCTGTTTTGTTTAAAGACGAGATACCGATTTTTAAATAGCAAGTGGTTAGGGTATAAGCAGGCACTAGGAAAGACGTGGTGCGGGGTGGTTGAGATAAGACGGGATATAGGGAGACGAGGGATCGCATATGGGGAAGCAGGTAGTTGGGCTCTGGTGTGTGTTGGTGTTGGACGTGAAATTTCCCAGGTTAGTAAATATACTTAATTTGTAATGTTTATTATTAAATTTATTATCTCAAGAATTTATGCCATCATTTTATTAAAATTGTCCGTGTTATATTATGTTTTGAACTAAAAATAATTATGATACGTTATGCATAAACTATGAACATTTTACTTGTTTATTTAGTGTGTTCAGCTCATTCTGTTTTAAGATTATTTCATTTTGTTTTATTCAGTTCGATCTAAGTAATGCTGTCGACCTTTTTGTTCCATTCATGACTACGAGTAGGTTTTTCATACTTGGGTGGGCTTATAACAGTGACTTAATTGCCGCTTATTGTATGAGATGATGAATGTTTGCGCCTTGTTGAATTTATTAACACTTTTCTCCCGTGCCTGGGCGAACACGCTAGTTGCCTCCCGTATGGGACCTTCGTTTTCGCACCAAAACCTTACAACTACTAGCTGGGTTGCCTCCCGTATGGGACCTCAGTACCTTCTGACAAAAGTCGGCTAACTAACAACAAACTCTTCACTTTTGTATCTTGAGAATGATTGTAGGTTAAAACACAAGTATGGAAACCCTTGTAAGTTTTCATTTTACTTTCACCTAAGTGGCCAGCAGCATTACTGCGATTTTTTTGAATAGAGATCGAGGGTTTCTCTGCCGTGCTCTTTCCCCTCGTGAATTCAAGGCTGAGTACGGCATTTATTTATTTTATATTGTTCATAAATTGAATACCTGTTTAAATAAATCAGTAGGTGTATTAAAATGTTTAGTCTATTCTTTTTCATCTCAAAACTCCCGCTTTTCGTTAGTAACCAGTGCATCTCGGACAGGGTTAATTTAAATTAAATACAACGTAGGGTAGGTATTTCCCCTTTTGACGATCACGTACCCCGGCCATGTGTTTCTCTGTTTATTATGTTTAGCCGACCCGGGTTGGTTACATTACATTATGTTAATCCCATTAAAAATTCCAATAGTTTCAGAGCAATGTGCTTCATATACCAAGTGCTTAACATATAAAAAAAGAAAAGAACACCGGTATATTTTTCCATAAATACCAAAACGGTGATCACTATATCCGACACGTGTTTCACCAACCAAATCAGGGGATGATTAAAACAGTTTTAAACAGCCCTATCTACATAAAAACATCTACTACAGCTATCTAAACCCGTCTTCATCAAAACATTCAATTGGGATAAAGAAATGCTTCAGAGTTTGCTAAAAAAGTAAATGTGCCAACTGTTTCCGTTTTAAAAACAAAAAGTACTCACCAATGGCTTATCTGCTAAGTCAGGTAAAATGGGCGACTTTAATTTGATGCACCTTCTTAATCCTGAATAGCAATATCTTGAATTCCCTCTAGTACCCAATCTTCTAGCTCTCACTTTGGGATACACTTGTTTCATTACTTTTCCAAAATCTGCTTGGGATAATGGTTTAATATTATTTTTTTCACAGTAATTGCTGGAATATAGAAGAAATTTATTACTGTATTTTTAAGACTCATTAGATGCAGTAGATATTTAACAAAAACATTTACACAAATAATGGATAGATTAGATAGGCAGACACTCGCTTAAAACGGCCTGCGTATTTAACGAACAGTCGCTTATAACGAACAAAAATGAGAGTCCCGTCGGAGCCCACATATATTTTTAATCGTTTGTAACGAACTCGCTTATAACGGCCGGACTTTTTAACACGAGACGCATCGATTTATCGGCTATAACGAACTATCGGGGAATGTCTCTTCAGCAATCGTGGCGTGACACAGATTTGCACCAGATGTCACTGCATGTTGGTGGTGTAAACATAAACAGTTCGAGACAGATTATACATAAGTGTACACGTAGCTTGCGTCGGTATCCGCTATTCGATGATAATGAATTCAGAGTCGGCAGGAAAAATAAAAGAAATGCGATAAACTTAAGCAACAAACTCGATATTACAACCAAATTGGAGAGGGTGTTGCAAATGCTGCCATTTGTGGGTAATACAAATTATCAAAATCAACAGTTTCGACATTATGGGCAAACCGAGAAAAATATAGAAGTGAACGACATATAACATCACTATCTAGGCAGACACTGCACAGGTCGTCATGTAGACAAATCTTTGCTCAAGTGGTCTTGTTTGAAACGAAGTCAAAATGTTCCCATTTCCGATCCCATTCAAAAAGCATTAGATTTTGCTAAAATATTCAAAGAAACTGCATTATACAAAAATGATCAAGGAACGCCAATACTAGCAGCAGAAGGTGCAGAATTCTCTAGAGCTTGGATCGATAGATTTAAACGCAGATATGATATAAAATGGGCAAAGTTACATAGCGAAGGAGCTAGTGTATCAACGAATGGATCAAGTCAGTTTGGCCGTCTCTAAAGCGAAGATTCACTGTGAATGTAACATATTTAAAGGCGACGAGACAGGACAGGAAAAAGATGGGGAAAGAGAAGAAGGAATCAACCTTCAAGACTGGGCCCAAAGTAACTCAATTACTGAGTTTGATCATATCGATTTAAATGAATTTATATCAATTATTGATGATGTTGTAGTCGCAAATTCCCTTCTGACAACCAAATAATTGAGGAAATAGCTGCTTTATCTACTCAACATGTGGTGGATGATGATGATGCTGCTGCAGATGAAGTCGAGGAAGAAATGAATTTGCCTACAAGTTTTGAAGCTTTAAGAGCTCTCGAAATAGTAAACAAATTTGTTAGTTTTAATGACTTTGATGATACATCTGCCCAAGCTGTGAAATTAATTGAAAATAAGATCATTGAAAAAATAATGTCCGAAAAAAGGAAGAAACAGACCAAAATTACCGATTATTTTTAAAATCCTACATATACATATGCATTATGCAGGCGTATAAACAATTATGCATATACAATGTACATAAAAATATGAACCAACTTAAAAAAAATTATAGGTGTACACTTATGTACCGGGTAAGTCTCTTAAGATAGACACCCCCCTTATCTCACTTATCCTTTGCCGATTTAACTCCTTCAAAAAAGGAGTGGACGCGGTTTTTGATGAATTTTTATAATCTGAGCACGGATATTAAAAACCTCGTAAGATATACGGGGTGGAAAATAAAACATGATTTTTTTAAATGGAACACCCCGTATATTTTTATAGCAAAATAATGTCCCTAATTTTCTAAATAAAAAAATATTTAATTGTTATATAATCACTCCACCTGTTCGTGAGATATTACTAACAAATTATCACATTACGGGTGTCAATTATAAAACAAAAAACATATCAAGATACCTCTGGAAACAATGCCATTTATTGAGATAATAAATAAATAATATATAGGTGACAATAACAGTAACGAGTAATAAGAATAAACAACATAAGCCTAATAAAAACAAATAAAAGTCAACATTAATACAGTAACACAATAGAGTAACACAATTTTATTTATTTACACGTAACGTAATTAAATATTTTCCACGTAACCACCACCATTCTGAATACACATTTGGCATCGCTTTATAAAATTGCTTCTCACCCTTTGAAATATATCACCATTTTGGTTTAATTCCTCAATTTTTACAAGTATGCATTCTTTTAGCTCATTCATATTATTAAAAACCCCAGTTTCGTATATATCTTGTTTTATCGTACCCCAGAGAAAAAAATCCATAGGTGTTAAGTCCGGACTTTTAGCGGGCCAATGTATAACACCGTGCCTTCCTATCCAAATAGGATATTTTCTGTTTAGGTATTCGGTGACGTTCCTTGCAGAGTGTGGTGGTGCTCTATCCTGCTGCCAAATAACAGATCTGTTGTCCACTAAATTAATATTATCTAAATAATTTTCAATTGGATGTTGAAGAATATCCACATAACGTTGTGCATTTGAGGGCCTATTTATAAATACAGGACCTACAATAGCATCCTTGTGGATGCCACACCACACGTTTACAGTTTGCTATCCTTGTTTTTTTATTATTTTTTTTACAATATGTGGATTGTCCGCTGCCCAGTAATGTGCATTTTTTTTGTTAAAAATTCCCGCAGTAGAAAAACTGCTTTCGTCAGTCTAAAAGACGACTTAGAAACTCATCATCTTCCTCTATTCTATCAAGTATGTCTCTGCAGAAGGTTAACCTGTCTTGAAGGTTGTTGTCGTCTAAATATTGAACGGGCAAAATACTATATGGTTTAAAATTATGGCGATGTAATATTTTTATTACACTTCTTTGTGATATATCCAATTCTATTGCTGCGGCATAGGATGATTTGGATGGATTTTCAGCAAATATAATAACGCGTTGAGTTCTGTGTCTTCTCCTGTTTTTGTTCTTCGCCTTTCCCTTTTCTTGTCTCTCAGAGAATCGGTATTCCTAAATTTTGCATAAATGTTTTTAAAACTATTTTTGGAAGGAGGTAGCCTTTCTCGAAATAACCTAATATACTCCCTCCGAGCAAGAGACTTATTCTTGTTGCACTGAATATAAATTTCAAGTAACTCTTTTCTCTCTTCCAATGAATATACCATTTTCAAAATAACTTGCTTCTTTACGAACACTACGTATTTTTTACGCTAATATCTAAGAGGGTGAACTACTATCTCACAAAAAACTGGATGACATCTGTCAACAAATAAACAATGCAAATATGCATTGTTTCCAGAGGTATCTTGATGTTCTTATTTTATAATTGACACCCGTAATGTGATAAGTTTTTAGTAATATCTCACGAACAGGTGGAGTGATTATATAACAATTACACATTTTTGGATTCAGAAAATTAAGGACATTATTTTGGTCTAAAAATATACGGGGTGTTCCATTAAAAAAAATCATGTTTTATTTTCCACCCTGTATATTTTACGAGATTTTTAATATCTGTTCTCAGATTATAAAAATTCATCAAAAACCGTGTCTACTCCTTTTTTGAATGAGTTAAATCGGCAAAAGATAAGTGAGATAAGGGGGGTGTCAATCTTAAGAGACTTACCCGGTACCTTTCTGTATGATAGGAATTTCAAAAGAATAAAGTCATAATTTCGTGTCTTTTGCTATAACGAACACCCGGCCAAAACGAACGGTTTTTTAGTTCCCTTGAGGGTTCGTTATAAGCAAGTTCCACTGTAATTTGATATGATGCTAATATTGCTAATAGAGCTAGTGACTGAATTAACGTGACCTTTCATTAAAAAATCTAAATTGTTTCCCCGTCTTGTTTTTCGGATGGCCAACATCATGGACATATCAGCCCTCCCCCTACCCCCCCCCCCAACCCTCGAAACTACCCTCAGAGGGGGTTGAAATATAATTTAGCCGAGAGATCGGGCAAATTAATTTGTTCCCTCGTTTTCGAGGATGCCGAACACGAAGGTCGAAAATACAAAATACACCTATAAACTACACAGAATGCAAAAACACTAAAATAAACTAAAATAGGATTGATGTAGATTCAATTAATAAAATTATTATTGACCTATGAAATAATTAAGCCTCGTAGGTAAGTCATTGGTATAAAAAATATATAAGTGGCCCTAATATTGACTCTTGAGGAACTCCTCTTTTATAACCAATTTTAATACTTCACTATTACTGTCCATTTCTATCACACACTGAGTACTGTTGTTTAAATACGATTTTAAAATCGTATTGTAAAGCATTACCTCTAATTCCAAATATTTCCAGCTTATCTATTAATATACTGTGTAATATAACTGTATAATATGTATCCATAGCCCACCCAACCCAACGTATGCACGTTTGCTGGTGTTAAGACATTATAATTAAATGTAGCTTTAGCTACTATTTCAACGGCGAAACACAGCGAGAAGATAAGTCGTTTAAATCGACGTAATTCGTAATCGACGTAATCGTTTAAATCCGTACGCAAATCTATATTCGAACTACTAGGGTTTAGCTGTAGTACACACACATAATATATATATATATAAAAGATAAAAGAAAACATATGTAGGTACCTTGTAGTTTCTGAAGCACTCACTAACAAACCGAATTTAGAAAATATAACCGTTAAGTTACAAACTATGCGAATAAAGGCAAACTAACGGCTAAGTTTATTTTAAATCTTTTAAACAGGGTACTATTATTCAAAATATTTGCTATATAACGGAACGGAATTTATTTACGTTACAATAGAACGAATGCCTTATGCAATAAACTATATATTTATCAACCTGAATTGAATACATACATTACTACATATTTTCAAAACGCAAACAGCTTAATTCAGGTTTCTAACTACCAAAGAAGTTAACAAAAGAGTTAACAACCAAAAAGTTAACTCAAATTTGACGTTATGTATTTTCGACAATTTTTGTTCGTTTTGGTCGATTTTTTTTTTCAAATTGCAGGTTTTTCTCTTAGGAATATCACTGTCTTAGTTGTTTTGGTAAAACGAATGATTTTGATATTATACCAGGTGCTATAAAAATGTTATGTGTTTTTCCGAAATTTCAAAACGTCCTGTGAGCTATACAAGGTATTGCAAGTTATTGCAATTATAGCCAATTTAAAGCCTCACGTTTTTTTCTACATTTTCTTTTTTCATTCATTTGTTTATCTCTGTTACTTCATGAAATACACCGTTTTGAAACACCATATGCTTTTATTCACATGAAATGCATTTATCGGACAACTCAAACAGCTAGCAAGCTATGGAAATCGAAGATTACACGTCATAAACTGACAACTGTGTCATTAGTTTTTTGTTGACAGTCCAGCAATAATTAGTGAATAATTGAACGCCAAACCAGAAATTTAACTCGTGATGAATGTGTTGAGGCAGCTACATTAATTACATGGTGAAGGGTGGTGTTACAACCGCATAGCTGGAAGGTTGGGAGTGTCTCACACAACTATAGCGAGAGCAACTCAAAGGTACGCGGAAACAGGAGAACATTCCAGACGGGCCGGTCAAGGTAGATCTCGTGTTACCTCTGCTATCCAGGATCGCTTTTTAAGAGGAAATGCTGTGTAAGACAACGATTTATAACTGCAACACATTTAAGAGCACAACTTCACGACGCAGGTAGTCCACTCATATGCGTTCAAACTGTACGCCGACGACTGAGGGAGGCAAATTTAAGACCCAGGATTGCTGCTCGAGGACCCGCATTAACAGTAGATCATCGAAGAGCCAGATTGAATTTTGCCAATGAGCATGTTAATTGGATGGAAGCAGATTGGGAACGTATTCTTTGGACTGATGAGTCAAGGTTCAGTTTGTATAATTGTGACAGGCGTAATCGCGTCTACCGAAGACCCGATGAGCGATACAGTCAATGCAATTTTTTGCACACAACTTTATATGGAGGTGGATCCGTCATCGTGTGGGGCGGAATATCTTTGACTGGGCGAACGGACTTGGTAACTGTGAATGGAAATCTCAATTCTGACAGATACATCACAGACATTCTTGAAGCACATGTTTTGCCTTATGCCCCCTATATAGGACCCAATTTTTTACTTATGCAAGACAATGCGCGTCCCCACACGAGTCTTATCGTGAGAAATTATTTTGAAGAAGTAGGAATTGATCACATAGACTGGCCAGCCCGTAGCCCCGACCTTAACCCCATTGAACATGTTTGGGATTTTATCGGTCGGCGGTTACGAAGTGAGGGACGACAACCCCAAAATTTACAAGAATTGGAAGGACGCCTAGTCGAATTATGGAATGGCCTAGATCAGAACCTAATTAGAACTTTGGTTTTAAGTATGAACCAAAGATGTCGGGAGGTCATTCGCGGAAGGGGTGGAAACACCAGATACTAATTCTCTATTTACTTTTGTTTTGTTTCCTGTTATTCGTTGTTTTATTGATTAAAGCAATCCATTTTTCTAGGTATGTTTTTTGAGTTTTGTCCTTTTAAGACCTTTTTCTCTTCTAAAAACCTTGCATCTCTCAATAAATTATAAGATATCAAGGAAAACAGAACGCAAAATGAGGCATTGATTGAACCAGTATAATGAGTAATAAATAATGAGCACTTGACAAAAAAGAAAGTTAATAAATTTAATAAAAATCACGTCAACTCAATAATTGGATATTTTATGAAGTAACAGAGATAAACAAATGAATAAAAAAAGAAAATGTAGAAAAAACATGAGGCTTTAAATTGGCTATAATTGCAATAACTTGCAATACCTTGTATAGCCCACAGGACGATTTGATATTTCGGAAAAAAACATAAAATTTTTATAGCACCTGGTATAATATCAAAATCATTCGTTTTACCAAAACAACTAAGACAGTGATATTCCTAAGAGAAAAACCTACAATTTGAAAAAAAAATCGACCAAAACGAACAAAAATTGTCGAAAATATATAACGTCAAATTTGAGTTAACTTTTTGGTTGTGCGTTAAATAAGTAGCGCAGTGTATTATAACATAAGAAAATTTATTATCTAATACATATGTTAGATCGCTTGCATAAAATGAAAGCATTAAATGAGTATAAACTAAGTACCATTATTATAAATATAAATTAATGAATATTATTTATTAATCCGGTCAATTTAGACATAAAAATAGTGATCAAATAAAGAAAAGTCCGACAGAGCTGAATCTTCGTAGAGACCTTAGGTTTACCACAAAGAATAAAGTGTCAAAAGTCCCAATCGGTCCCATGTGTGCTAAGGGACTTATTCGGGCCCAAAGGTCAAAATTTTGGGTTTTTTGGATTTTTCTCGAAAACGGTAAGTTTTATCGAAAAAGGACCTCAGAGCAAAGTTGTAAATCTCAAAATTCTCTATAAAAATGGTCCTCATGATTTTTTCTCTAAGACCCATCATTTCCCAGATATTGCGCTTGTAAGAATCACGTTCTACATAATATGCACACATATGCCACGTATATACATATTCAGGTACTCAAGCAAGTAAAAATGTCTACTTATGTCTCTTTCATGTATACATTATACCTACTATTCTAAGAAAATATACTCTCAAAAGACCGCCAGTCCCTTACAGAATCCCCTCTACTTGTATGGCCTTGAATAACATCTGGCTATTCTTTTGTCCGTGTGGTGTCGTTCACGTACCTGCTTCTTTTAGTGTTAAACGTACAGTTCGAGTGAATATACGTATTTATTACAAGCGTCTACTATTGTAGTTTGTGCTGATCAATATTTAAAAAAAATGTCACAATTTTGCTTTATTTGTAATAAACTTTTGACTGAAGATGAAACTGTTGTGGTCAGTCGTGGAATGCCAACTTTAATCGATGCAAGTGTCGCGAGAAATGATGAGTTTGCTGATTATTTAAGAAGTCAAAAGTCTGTTACAATTCACGTGGATTGCAGAAAATCATACACCCGGAAAACTTCAATATCTGCAGCAAAAAGACAACGTGAGGAAGAACAGGCCAGTAATTCAAAAGTAAGTCCACCTCATACTAGAGCGCGAGTAAGTGAATCCAGATTTTGTTTCAAAAAACACTGCTTATTTTGTGGCGATGAAGCGGATGAAGAAGCAGAGAAGAAGAAAGCGCAGAATTATCGCCGAAAAATTTATAAAGTTTCCCCACTTACATTCAAAGATTCCATTTTAAAATTAGCTAAAGACCGTTCTGATGATGTGTCAAAAGCTGTCTTTGCACGTATTAATTTTGAGTATGATTTAGTCGCTGCTGACGCTAAATACCATGACAGTTGTTACAAAACCTTCCTGAGACCTAATACTGGTGGTAAAATTGGTCGTCCTCAAAGTGAGGCTATAAACTCTGCAATGGAGGAAATTTTCAATTTCATTGAAAGTAGCGATGACTGCCAGTTTTCATTGGATGAATTGAAGAATGTTTGCCAAAATGTAGCTTTAGAAAACGGGATTATAAAAATACGATTGAAATTAAAGTATGGTAGTAGAATTATTATTACAGAGAAGCCTGGAAAATTAACATTTATTTGTTTTGTAGACAATTACCAAGACATTTTAAGTCAAGCCTGGTCTGATAACAAAAACTTGAATGAAAAGGAAAAACGGTGGAAAACTTTAAAAGCTGCGGCAGAAATTATTCGAGAAGATATTCAATCTTGTGCGTTTGATAATACTATGTACCCGCCACCGGGTAGAATGTTTGAAGATATAAATAAGGATATTCCCGAATCATTATCTTTTTTTTTGGAACAAGTCATTCTTAAAAACAAGCGTCATAATTTGGATCATTTAAAGTTAGTTTGCACAAATATTAGCCATAGCATAATGACTGCTGTTCGGCCTAGAAACCACGTTAAAAAAAACGCGCCGAGTACACTACCTCAC